>JADHZB010001669.1:0-73754 GCA_015657535.1 Nephromyces sp. MM_2019
GTTTGGGTTTGCTTAGGGTTTAGGGTTTGGAATTTAGGGTTTAGGGCTGTTTAGGGTTTAGGGTTTGGAGTTTGGGTTTGCTTAGGGTTTAGGGTCTATGTTTAAACAATACTCTCGGAGTATTGGAGTTAAGCTATAAAAATACAGATATATACACTGTGTGCTGCACTCAATACTAGATAGCTAAAGAGTAAGAATTACCACCTCGAAAAAAGCAAAAAGCAGGTATAGATAGATGATGATTTGTTATCAATTAGAACAGCTAAAAAAGAACTTATATACTGATCCCAGTAGTTGCTAATGTGATTTGCAGTATATTTTGCAGATATGCCAATATAAATATTATTGTAAATATCATCTAATATGAATATTAATAAAATTTAAGTGTAAAAACAGAGGATATAAAAAGACATGAATCTTTAAATTGGATACTCAGGGCCTAACAGCAAGGAAAGAGTAACGGTAAACTACACTCAACATAAGAAACGCATCAAAAAATGAGTCTAAACGCCAAAAAGCACACACACACACACACACACACCGATATATACGCCACCCTCGCCCGACACACATACACACGCACATCGATATATTCCCCCCCCCTCGCCCGACACACACACACACACACACAGCGTCTTACCAAAATCTTACAAAAAAAGCAAATGTACAGCCAATCAGAAAGATAACAAGTTAAACTTTTCCTATTAGCACACAGAAAGCAAACTCAAATATCTGAAAGCAACTTAACAGTTTAAACAGATAATTTGCAAGCCTACAAGCGATCATTCACAATATCGTCTGAACTATCAACCCTGAAAGCTTCACACACACTCGAATACATGGGAATCTTCAGGGCATATACTAGACTGATAAGGCATTGACTAACTGAAGATAAATTGTGATATCTATCAGACGATATGCTAGCGAGTTTTTCATTATTTCAACACTTTGAATATCACGTCTTCTTGCATACCTTAAACTCATTTGAAACTTACAAAGAAACGAGAATCTGTGTGTATTAGAGGCAGCACAATATATACATTGAAGTCACATCATCAGGTATATACCTTGTTCATCAAAGTCGCTGAATCAATCGTAATCTTCGCTCCCATGGACCAATTTGGCTGCACGACAAGCAGCTTCCAGTGAGAAGAGTATAGTATAAAGAAAAGCAACGATTAAAGGAAGAAAAAGCGCTGATTACAAGGAAAAGATTCCAGATGAACGGCAAAAGAATAGCGAGTAGGCTGAGTCGCTTGAAACGAAAAAAATCTCTTCATTCTGTATATAAAAGCATCATAATTTAGCTCTACTATGAATCAATGCAAGGTTGTGCTTTTAGTGTGCGTGTGGGCGCTTTAGCTTGGAAAAAACACAAAAGAGCAACAATAAAGCTTATTCTTCTTCTGTGTGTGTGTGTGTGTGTGTGGATGCTAACGCAAGTATTATCTATAGAAGAAGAGATGTTATTTTCGATTTTTAACCGTATAGTTTCTGCTTTTAACTGATTAGCTACAGACACTATAGTAGTAGCAAATTTGGCTGTGAAGCCTATATAAGCTTGAACAAGATGATAACTAACATGAAAAATACAAGTTTAGTAAATGGAATAGGGCTAGAACAAGAGTGGCTTAAACTCATGTACAATAAATAGACTGAACACACGAGTAAAAGTAAACATACTACAGCAAATTTATAAGCACACACACACACACACACATAAGCTGAGATTAACAGCATAGATTCTTTAGATATATGTGGCAAACTATTACATGAGTTAACGCATCCTCAGGAGTGATATGCTTCATTTCTTCAGCACTCCAATTTCTGAAAGCTCCACCAGAGGCAGTAAGAATCACACTCCTTATAGAGCTGCGTGTGTGGCCTTGAATGCATTGAAATATTGCCGAGTGTTCTGAGTCTGCAGGTATCACGTAGCTTCCATGCTTCTTAAGTAGCGGCAGAATCACAGGCCCTAAAGAATAGGAAAACTGAAGACAATGTCATGGGAGCTGGAGAGGCGATCAAAAAACACAAAACAGACGTGTGTGTGTGTGTGTGTGTATTACGAGAAAGATAAGCTACGCAAGAAATTCACTAATTGAACACGAGTGAAACGCCAGCAAAGAGGCTCAAAACACAATCCTACACTATTAGAACCCTCCATATGAAGATTAAAAAAAAAAAAACACACACACACACACTGATTAGACCGAAGCCCCCAAAAGCTCATATGAAGATGCGGATGCGATTTTATAAAACGTACAAACTTGGGAAACACCACCAAATAGCAGTGTATATACACAGGGAAATACAATACTAAAACAGTAAACAGGGCAAAAACTATAAACGTGCACTGCATCGCTTGAAGGCTACGCACAAAGAGTTCAACACCAGAAAAAATGCTACTTTTCGCGAGCAGAGGGTTATTCATAAAATTCCGTGAAATGCAATAAAACGCTACCTAAAAAATTCACACACATATATCTTCAAACCAAGAAAAGTAGACAAGTTTATCATGAAGAAAAAAGGCTAATATTTCGATGAAAATCAGAATAAAACGTACAAACAGAGCGCGAAAAACGAATATTTTCTGTAGAATTTTGCTGTTTCAAAAACCAAAGTGCACACACGTCCAAGAAGCATGAAAAACACCCCAAAAAAGCCCTTTTCTCGCTATCATTAGCGTCTCTCAAGCGTATAATCACACAGTAAACATAGCAAGAACTCCATACATATAAACAGATGCTGGCCAACAAAGTCTAGCACCTGCAGCAACAAGAGTTTCCTTGTTAGCTAAAGCGATTTTTTTTCCTGCTTCTATAGCCTTAACGGTAGGCAATAGTCCAGCACAGCCGACGATTCCAGTAACAACTACGTCGGCATCGCCAAAAGAAGCAACGTGGGCCATTCCTTCTTCTCCTGAGACTACTATAGGCTTATCACTCCCTAAAGTTTCAATATCAAAGCAAAAAAACTCCATCAAAGCCCAGATTTCCCCTATAAACTAACAGCTTTAAAATCTAAAGAATACAACATTAGATGAATTAGAAAAGGGCGATTTTACACACCAAAAGACTACTAATCAGCATAGTCAAAATCTGTTAAAAAAATGGTGTTATTATAGCAGGGTTTCGCTTAAAGCAAGTTGCTTCACGTGAAAACAAAAAATTTTCTTTCCACTATATATATCAGCGTTAATAATAGAGAGCCATCTTCATACTGTGGAAAAGCTGGAGAAAGTGACTTACTCAGGGAATGAACACACACAGGTAAGTCTTTTAACGCTGGAAAAAATGCATGAATTGCATGTTCAAGAAGCAGCTTTTAGCAAAAAAATCAATTCAACATTCCTGGTGGGATGAGCTAATGCGAAACACACACACACACACGCACACACACACGCACACACACACGCACACACACACGCACACACACACACGCACACACACACACACACGCACACATACACACGCACACACACACACACACGCACACACACACGCACACACACACACACACACACACACCACGGGATGTTCTTTAAGTGTGGGGGAAGACATTCACTTTAGATGAGTGAAAAAAAAGGCTTTTTTTTCGAGATGAAGAGAGACTAAAAGAACAACAACACACAGACATAAACTCACTCAACCTCAGCGAAGAAAAAAGCTCTTCGTACATGAAAAGAAACGAAAATACACCAAAAAACAGCACACAAAACTGCAAGTCAAAGACTTTTATATCTGAATATACTAAACGCAAAGTACACACAGAAAATGTGAATTTCTTAGCGTAAGAATATATCATCCTGCGCTCTTGTTAGGACTAGATAAAATTGCCATGTGAACTCATATCATTTAGAAAAGGAGCAACTCATTTATTGAGGTGAATTTAGAGGGAAAAGAATGATATATATCGATTTTATAAGGCGCAAAAGACTAGATGGAAGACGCAGGTACTACATATAGATGACGTGTGCTAGAGTTCGACCCTCTACAAACCCTAAATCCACGAAAGTTACCCAAAGTAGTGTATATAACACTTTAGATATACTAATAATGTGAGTGCACTCTAAAGAGTAGCTAAAATTCGCTGACTAGCTTGGTGATGATTAGCACAAAAAGCCTATAAACCATCAGAACTTAAATCTCTCAAGAACATAAGAGCTGCGCAAAAAGGTGTTGCACAATTGGTAAAAAAACCTAGAAACTATCATTTTAAAAGATTGACCTACAGTGGAGTGTATGTACACTCACATACACACGGCGGAAAACTCGCTTATAATCCTAAAATCGAATAAAAAATGTGTGCATAATCATATTCTTCTAGGAATGTAGGTATAAGCGAGTAGTGAATCTACAAAATATCACTAAAATCCTTCAAACAAACCCTCAATTTCGGCTTTTTTGAGCTACCACAAAAAAAAATCAAACGAACCTTTATTATGGCCAAACGCTAGCAAACTTTCTGGCTACCACAAAAAAACACCCAATTAGCAAAACAGAACTCAACACTTGAAGCTGAGGCTTGCTAGCTGAAAGTTATTTGAAGGTATAAACAAATTACAAACTGAAAAAAAAAAACAGCCTTCTCGAAGAGAATCTTTCTTATTTTATTCCGCTTCTTCTTCCGCTTCTTCTTCCGCTTCTTCTTCTGCTTCTTCTTCTTATATTTCAAATGCAAAAGAAAGTCGTCAAAAAAATTGAAAAAAGTTCAGTTCTTACACAACTTTCATCCTATTTGAAGCGCAAATCTCTGAGTGAATGCAAAAGCAACAAGCTTTGAGGGGCGAAACTCTCCAGTGAGTTTATTTTTAAATCGGCAAAAGAGTATTTTTTAATATAATAAAACCAGTAAGCTTATCCAGTACACGCACGACAGGCGACATGCATCCAAACCCAAGGCATTCCAGAAGACGGAAGAGGAAAACAAGGAATTTTCAGTGTTGAATGCAATTTTTTGAGATAATTTACTCTACAAATAAGGTGAAAAGCGTGAATTATGGTTTAGATGAAGAAGTGGGTTTCTGAGATGAAAAAGTGGGTTTTTGAGATGGAAAAGAAGAGGGTTCTTATGGAGTATTGAGTTTTTATGGTGAAGAAGTGTGCTTTTAACTAATATTTTTATACCTTCTGCAAGCCCGGCCAAACGCACATTTGCGTATAATAACAGTATGATTTTTGCAGCAACACACAAAAGAAGGATTTTAACTTTGTTACACACTAAGAATCATAAAAAACTCACCCATTCCTTCCAAGGCGGCTACTAAAAGATGTGCCTTAGATTTATCTGCAATACCAACAATCTTGGGCCTAAAGAAAGGATTCAAAAACCAAGAAAAAGGCAAAAAGTAAAAGGCAAATTTTGCAACACACACACTTTTATGATCTGCTAGAGAGCGTTTAGTACGTCTAATGAAGTTTGAGGCAGTGTGTGTGGAGTGGGTTGGGCTAGCAAATCAAGAAGTTATTGCAAAGATAATAATCTTTTTTAAAAAAAGACGAAAAAGTTGGGTAGATGAAGATGTATGACTTTATCAGTCCAAAAAGTGCAAAAAACAGCGGAATTTACGTGTGTATATCGCAGCTTTGCCTAGTTTAATGAAGTCCACTGCAGCACCCCAAGAACTCTCAGTGATGGTTACAGTACACAGCGAAGAGATCAAAACTATACGCTACAAAATTATTTATCCAAAGTAATATATTGAAGCCTTGGCTGGAAAATTTCTTCACTCAAAACTAAAATTACCAGTCGAACAAATAGCATGAACTCCCACACACACACACACACACACACACACACACACACCTAGTACTATCCAAAAAGAGCATAAAAGACAGTCTGAAATTTTTAAAGCCAGTATTCTAAGTTAGAAGGCAATAGATGTTTGATCAAATACATATAACTCATAGAACATAGAGTATCTGTTCAGCTCACTCGACTTTCACAGTGAAGGAGAGCCTGTAAACGAAGAGTCAATCAAGAAGCTATGAAGCATGCTAGCTTCTCAGAGAGTAGCAACACACAAACTCTAAGAGTCACCTTCTAGGCAAGAAAACAAGCAAAGTTTGAGTTGACAGAGCAAACATTAGCTGCTGTATGATGAAAATCAAAGAATAGAAGGCGAGAATCTACAAATAATCTAAAGACCTAGGAGCTTTGAACACTCATAATGAGAAGAGGTGTAGTGTGTGTGTGTGCCTCTTTAAATACCCGAAAACAAAGCAGAAACTAACAAAATTACTAGCAGCGAACAAGGTTATGTGCACCAAGCTTTTAGCCCCAAAATCTATCATGATAAGAATATCAAACAAAAACTGCTAGCATAGCACCCATAAAATAGCACGAGCAAGAATGTGTGGTGGGTGTGTGGGGGGTGTATGGGGGGTGTGTGGAGAGTGAGTGGGGGGTGTGTCGGGGTGTATTTGGGGGTTGGGGTATGTGAGGAGTATATAAGGGTGTGTGGGGGTGGATGTGTGGTGGATAGATGTGAGGAGTATGCGAGGGTGTCCGTGTATCTGGGGTCCCATCCAGCAGAGCAGAAAAAAGCCTAAACAGAGGACAGGAAACTCACTTTAGATGACGGGCTTGCCGTGCCAACGAATCCACATTAGATCCTGCTGCTAGACCTACTAGCTCAAACTGATTCGGAAACATTTCCAAGATTTCCACAGCCTGTCTACCTATGCTACCCGTTGAGCCTGCAGAATAAAAGAAGTAGATCTTTCCAGCAGCACACACGCAGAAAAAATCGCAAATATCAGAGATCACCAGGCTTATTGGTAGAGTCATGGGCCCTTATATAGGTAACTAAGGTTTGCATTGAAGTTTGCGAGAAGGAAAAAACAAGTGGGTGCCTCGATAAGCCTATAAAGGCAAACAAAACTAAAAATCTCAAAGAACGCACATCTATGCACACACACTCACAAGAATACCACTAATGAAAACATCATCGGTTTAAAGCCTTAACGATTGACGAACTTCAGCTTTCAAGCAACACTACAAGCAAAAGCGAAGTAAGCTTATCAGTAGCCTAGTTGAGCAAAGAAATCTCCCGTGTAATCTTCATTCCAGCAAAGAAAAGGAAGCTAAATGGTGCAATCACACACACAAAGTAATACCTAGCAAGGTGATTTTTTTGACTTCTGGAACACTGTTTTCTTCAGTTAGAGGACGTAGAAACTGTCTGCAAACACAATAAAACAAAAAAAAAAGCTGAATAAATCAAGCTTAAACCATGGTGTAGTAGTAACAGTAAATTCAATGCAATCGATAGCCTGAGAAACTCATAAAAATACTGCATAAAGAACACAAAATGAGCACATTTTTGGAAATATAGTAAATCCAAAAACTGCATAGTAAAGTCCCTCTCATTAGATAAGTCAATACACACAATTTAATCCAGCATAAACTATAAAAAATTCAACTGTGCTCTCTCCAATCAGTGAGAAACAAAAATCCAAAAGAGCCTTCAAGGTATAACAAGAGTGAGTACTAGATGATATGCAATCTCACACTAGGAAGGTAGTCGCTATTTGAAGAAAAATTCGACCATATACTGAAGACTACCTTTTAAATTATTCATGATACCCTCTCGGATCAAAAATCCCAATTACAACGGCCAAGCTCACACACAGGATGAAAAAAAAGGCCCCAAAACCGGAGAAATCGAAAGATTTATCGGCAAAGCAGCAGTAAAAATAGGGATTTTTGCTCGCTTAAGTTTGTATTACTGAGGAGAAACTAATAGACTGTCATTTGATCTACCTGAAGTGAAATCTGAATTGGTAGTAGGGTATCACGTAGAATGTTCGTCATAAAAAAGAGAACTTCTCTGCTAAATATTTAAACTTTAAGGCAGATATCGATAAAAAATATCCTTCGTTACATTAAGCAAATACAAAAATTTCTCTAGGTGATGCTTACGTGTGAAGTATCACAACCTTAGATAACAACTTATCTATTAGAGCTTTAACGAAAGTATGTACACACGAATATGACTATCATCTTTCTTCTCGATTGAGGATGGAAAAAAAAGTAAGAAAAATACATCTTTCATTATCCCATATACTGATAATGCAGCCACATAGTTCAAGTAGTACAAACAAGAAATCGAGTAATAGCACTGCTGGTACTAGTGTAAGGGCCTCCATGCACACACAGCGAAAAGCTTCAAGCAAACTTTTTATTTACTTCAAAATCAGGGAATTTTTAAATGCATGTGGCTATGCATAGATGCTTTGTTACCAGCTAGTGTGAAGGCACACATAAAAGTATACAACATGATAGCATCAAATATCCGTCAATTCGATAAATCACAGTCAATTTTTACTCGATATATCCTTTATCACCAAGTACAGGAGAAGCAGCAAGATTCCTATCCTGCAGGCTCGCTTCCAACGACGATCGGAGCCATTTTGAACTATTTATGTTCCTCTTACTAGCGTTTTTTCTTGAAATGAAACGCATAATAGAATCTGCAGTAGTGCCTATACGTAAAGAATACACATGGATATAAACCAGACGTAAAAGCTCAAGTGCAATCAAGCGGTTTTGTAAAAAGGAGCAAACATTGGCATTGCTCTAAATTTGAAAATTAAAAGTGGGTAGCCCATCGCCAGAAGGTAAAAGCTAGCTCCACAAATCCTCTATTTGCAGCAAATTAGAAGGATAGAAGGATAGTTTGCCCATTAAAAACCAAGGGTAATTCAGTACATATGAAAAACTAAACGGATCATGAATGTCTACTAATCGCTCTACAAAAATTGATGTGCATTAGTTGAAATATGCCCAGTACCACTGATTTTAAGACCATCATAGCCCGCATGCTACGTCAACACAATTCTTCATAAAAGAAGAGAAACTCACCAGGCATCATCAAAAAAGAAGGCGTTGAATTTTTCAATGATCCAGCTGAAACCTTGTTTGCTTGAACTTTTCCCAGGGTGGGAACCTGCTGCAATATCTCCTTCCCGCCATAAAGCAGCAACAAAACGTAAAGCATGAATATCTTGGGCAAGTATACTTGCTGCATTTTAACTAACCTGCAAAAAACATTGCCAATGGTTGAAATTTAGGCAAGCAACCAAAGTTAATTTTAACTAGTAAACCAAACTAACTTTGAATAGTAAAACAAACTGACTTTTTTATGTAAAAATGTCCTGAAGACACGCCTTACATTGAACTAAAACTCAGCATTTTTTCCCTCTGGGAGTTGCATTGGTACTAAAAAACCTCTTTTTGCCACAATGATGAGTCCTCAGCCACAGCTCTTAAGAAAAGTCGTTGAAAGAGCGCTACTGATAAAAAAATGATGAGATTCTCCAAATTCACACAAAGCTGATTAACATACATACGTGACATGACAAGCAAGTCAGCAATTCTTTACCTTGCACACACTTTGCTCGTATTAGCTTGATATCGGGAGCTTCCCGATATTGTTCAGGTGAACCGTTGAGTGAACTTTAAGGGGAAATCTGCACCATAAGAGTAAAACTTGGGAGTAGTCTCAACCATCGATAACCACTTAGTAGCGTCCTGCCAGTAATCCCCCAGCAAATTGATAAATTCGCAACCTAAGCTACGAACCACTGGCTTCTTGGGATTATCTGGAGGGAAAAAATGGCGCCAGCTGTTATACAAATAGCTGATATCACGGTATTACGTGTAAATTAGGTACTTTTCTATACCTGTTGCACATTTTCATGAAGCCAGGCCAAAAGAAGTCCTGCACCAGTTATTCCGGGGGAGAATTTGATGAAAAGAAAGGTTCTGTGTTCACAAGGAAATCTATGATATCCTTCACAAGGAATTCTATGTTCTTCACAAATACTGTTTAATTCCCTTCACAAGGAATTATATAATATCCTTCAAAATTACTATATAATGCCCTTCATAACGAACTATTTTAGTTACTAAATTAATATATCTCAGTAGCTACGAGCAGAAATTAAGGCGCAACCGCTCCGCGCAAAACGCTTGCCGTGGGCTTGCAGCAGCGCAAGGTATCATGGCATAATGGTATGGAGGATCAAAGATGAGAGAGTAAACTTAAAATGACCTGTACGAAAGCAGTGACTTCCATAAAGGGATAACAGACGGAGATGTATTGCTCGAAGCCGCCAAAGAACTCGCTGAAAGTCATAATCCAGTCACTCTGAGATGTTCACCATAGCTGTTTTTGCAAATATCCCTGAGCATATTGCAAATACAATTGCCGACACAACAGACCACCCGTTACGACAATTAAACAAGGAAAACATCCAACAGGCGGGAATTTCTAAACTTAAATATCCAGGGGCCCCGCAAGTGACAGATTACAACTGAGATACACGCAAGAATCTGAAGCGCAGACCTTGGTGTAGACAGCATTACTCGAGCTGATACTTTCGATAAGAAAGCACGTTGAAATCGACTGGAAAAGTGCAGACTACGGGGGATTCTTGGCAGAACATGAAGGGGTAGACACGGGTTTGCAATCGACTAGTGGTGAGGTCGCAACCAGAGCATGGTGCTACGCTCTTCAAAAAAAAGTACTGTGCGAAGCAAAAGAAAAGAACAAGGCAACCCTTGATACCGTTTTTTTTTTTTTTTTTTGAGATTTTCGCTTACCGCAGCAGGTCTTGCGTTTTGCACTACTGCTACATTGATCGGCAGGAATATAAAAAAAAGCGCAAAGCTTCCATTTTTGGTCCCATTCTGGGCTTCAATCATCCACGAGCGTTCGCTCTTACTTTGTTGAAAGCATTAGAGCGTCAGCGTGTGTTTTGGGTTGTTAGGTCCATCACTTTGCTGAAAGTACTAGAGCATCTGTGGGTGCGCGTTCTTTTCTCACTAAAATCACTTTGTTGAAAGCACTAGAGTATCAGTATGTGGGTGTGCTGGGTTATCATGCAGATCTGTCTAGATACTTTGGCGCGAACTCTTTTGCCTGGAATACGGCCTTTTCTATAGAACTCCTACTTTGTGAAGTTAGCATAGTCTGCACACACACCTTACTCCTGGGTATATGAGGACATGCAGGAAAATACTAGGCAGAACCTATAGGGCAGAGGAGCGAAGTTACATTCGATATAGCGCCAGTTGTTGAAAGTATGACAAGTTTCACTACATACACTGAGAGTAACCCGAGATACTACTATTATTCTGCTAGCATTATGACTTAACAATTTTTGCATATTTCGACGCCACGAGCCCACTTCATGCGTCTTTAATTTAGAACTGCAAACTTGAAAAAACCTTGAATCGCCACGGTAAGGAACAAATCTTAAGTATTAAAAGTGCGTAATCGCATACTTGAATTTCCATATGCATACGTAAACAGAAAAACCACAAGTGGATACGTAGGTGATCCTTGGTAAATATCCGCAACATCGCGTTTTGTACACAGGTCATTGTTAGTTGCGAAGACGCAAATAATTATTTGTAAGTTAAATCCAGATTTGCACCTTTCATCTCTCAGCACACAGGAACTTTGATGATAGCATGCAAATAATTGCCCGACTTGCTACGATCAATTTTGTAACTTTGTAGCTTAGAAGCACGAGAAAAATATGGTAATCTCGCTAAGCAAAACAGTAAAACATACGGGAGAGTCATTGTGAAATATCGAGAGCCTGCTTTAAAACAAAAGCGCTGTTAGTGGGAATATAGATTGTAGTACTTGAGTTCAATTAAGGCTCCACTATGATACAACTTCAGCAGGTAGTCAAAACTCAGTACAGGTTTTCCTAGCTTAACATTGCTTCATCGTTTCATCCAAGATACGCTGCCCATACGCGAGCAGTGCAGAAAGAGGGGAAGAACGAAAGCAAGGGATGCTCGTATTTAATGACTTAGCTATGAAAACTTCGGAGCAAATATTAGGCCTCCCTAAGAGGATATTCTTGTAGATTATTCACAAATCGAAATCGACTGCATCATGGCATCTATAAGTCAAAATTTTACCCGACATAACATGGCAGACGGAAAATCGCTCCTCTTCCAACTAGTGGTCCTAGCAGTAAAAAGCACCCTTCTTATTCTTTACTGATTGCCACAGTCAGTTTAGACCCTTCAAATGCTTTTTTAACATAGTGGTTGGTATATCTAATTCTACATTAACTGTTTAAGTTGTATTGGAGCTACGCGCTATGCAGCTGCGCTGTCAAAATATTTTCTGAGTAACAGAAACAACTTGCTTCCTCCCCCGTTAACCATGATTTCAGCTCCACTTGTTGTGGTTGGTTAAAGTCATTAACTTATTGTTAATGACTTTTCACCCGTATATCAGTATTGTAGCACTTTCTAGCATCTGAGCATAGTCATAATGAAAGGCATTTTCACGTGTCCCTATTTTTTTATTAAACGGAAATAAAATTTGGGTGCATTAGTAGGGTTGTAGCACTGTAGGCTTGCGTGCTACTCCAAAAGGTATTGTAGCCACCTCGGGTTACAGGTGTAGTAACATTACATGAGAAATACCTTCTAATGTTTATTAGATACATACGCCCCATGTTTACTCCTGAAATATAAGTGAGATACTAGTCAGAGCTAGGATAAATTATTACCACATGCACCTTATTGTAGCCGTAAACTTGCATCCTTCTATTGCAAGGATTCGTAGACGACTAGCTGTCCGTGAAATCTCAACAGCTTATAGCCAACAAGAAGCATACTGATACGATGCTACTTTCACTTTTTTTAAGGGAGCATCATAAATATGAATAGAAGTGGTCAGGTAATTTCTCAGTGTTACCCTCACAACTCGTATTCAGCTGACTTCTAAAAATCGACTACCAGATCCCCGAAGCAAACGAAACAAGCTTACGCTACCAAACCCCGCAATCTTAATGGGATAAATTTCGGGCTCTTCGATTATTTTTGGTTGCTTGCAATTGTGAAAATAACCCAAAGAATCGCGTGCAATTATCATTAAGCGGTATAACGTTCAATAGTTGAATAGATAATGACTCCAATTGCTTCCGTACCGAAAATTTAATCTAGAAATATATGTGAAACTGCTAGAATTTTCGCTCAATTCCCGCTAACATCCTTAAAAGCACAGAAGTTCCAGGAGATAGCTTTTTTAGCTCTCTGGGGACCGACTACCTTCTGTTTGAGTGGTAACATCGTTTCGGAATTTTTACTAAACTGGACTTAATGTGCCGATTGTGCTATATAATTAGCTCTAGCCGTAAAAAATGGTCGCAGCAGCGCATGTAATATTTTGTATGCAGAGCAAGCAAACAGTTTAATGAATGGTAAACGGGGGTGGCCAGCGGTCACAAAGCTACCCTCCTTTAGTATGCCAATAACTAGAGAAAGCCGGCTTAAGGCTGGCAGCCAGTGCAATTTGGTGCCCTGAATATTCGTAGACATAGTCTAAACAAAATTGGGCAATAGAGAGTATCCTTGTAACGTATCCCCAATCAGCGAAAATAATCCGTTTGAAACACTCCGTTTTTTACAACACGCTATCGTTGAGATACAAAATTTTGCTCGTACAATTTTGCTCAGTAATTGCAGAGATATGGCTGACGTTATGCACTTAACTCCGGCCCTCTGAATGCGCCTTTTCAGTAGACCAGCGCGTTTATACGAAAGAGAATTTATAACAATAAAAACTGCATCAACTTTACTCGAAAAAAACTATCACACCTAAATATCTTTATCCCACGTTCATGCGCAGTATTCCGCAAAGGTTATACCTCCTGTACTCATTCCTACCTTTTTGAAGATAACTACACAAAAAAGTTTACCCAACTCTTTTGTAGACACTATCAGGAAGGTCAAACAGTGTATGACACACTTGCTGTAAACTAAATTTGTAACTGCTAGCATCCGCAGCGAAGACATGCTCGAAAACTTTAGCACCATAAACCCCATAATTTCGGTTCTCTTTCGATATAGCGGCATGGCGCTAATCAGCGATTGAGATTGCACGCACATTACAGCAGTCTTCCTGAAATACATTTTTCGATCCCACTAAGAAGATAAAATGTACTACTCGCGAAATAAAAAACAACATGACACTTATGCTAATTAATTAAATTGAAGATTGCTGGACCACATTGAAATTTCAAGCTATAAATACTTCCCCGTGATATTAAGTTTATTTACACGATTTTGTTACGTTTGAGCATTGAACAAGTATGGAATCAAAAGGTTTCAGTCAGATAAAAGGATGGTGCCGCCGGGATATGAAGAAGCAGGTACAGGAATTTAAATCCACGACCACCAAGTTTGACAAAAAAGAAAAAAAAGTCCATTTGGAGGGCTCGTGTAAGTATTTCCAAGGTTGGTTTTTGCGGATACTAGAAAACGAAGCAACGCGGGAATCTAGCGCGAAATCAACGGCAACAACCCAAAAATTCCCCATTGAGAAAGTAACGCAGAATGCAGTGAACCAAGAAGACACCAGGAAGCGAGCAGGGGTAATTCTTACCAAGCTTAACAATCAAGCAGACATGGATAGAATTGAGGCAATGAGTACGGCGCCAAGCGATATAGAGACCTGCTTCCTAGGTGACCTAACTCCCAAGTGCATCAAAAAATTTTCGGTAACATCACTAGACTATTCCAACAAAGATACCATTAAGAATGAGAAATTGCAAGAGAAAGTTGAACTTGTGCGCTCAAACTCTGGAAACATGGTAACATGCCTGGAATGTACTCGGCCTTCAATATCTATTATTGTTGGCTCAGCAGGATTATCAGAGAGCAAACGTCGGCTGTTCTCAACTGGAAAGCAATCCCCAGAGTTTTTAGAGCATTATCTGCATATAGGCTATACAAATTCACACGGTAAAACCACGGTCAAGAAATTTTTCCCCTCGCTCTCAAATACTACGGTAAAAGTTCTTGACAAAAATGCTCATACCTCTAACTTGAATGAAGGTAGTTTCTATCGGTGGCACAACCCTGATTATGGCACGCTAGAGGTACTGAAAGGTGAAGTCAAATTTATGTTTTGGATTAATAATGATATAGTTCTCAAAGGTAGCTGCTGGGATGGCAAACTGTGGCGGTCACTTCCCATGCCGGGAAGTTCAAATGAAATTTCTTCCTTGCTGAAATGCCTAATAAAAGAAAAGGAAGGAACTTTGGAAGTACAGGATAAAAATGAATATTTTGATAACGTAAGTGACACTAAATCAAACAAGCCAGATATGGAACATTCTCTAAAAGAGAAGAGCTTAACTTGTGAACCAGTTTCTGAATTTTCGGAATACCCGGTCAAAAACAATAGGAATAAGCGTGTCAGTCTCTCCGAAATCTGCCAAAAAGGTAGGTGCTCGAAATTTTATTATTCGACATGTTGATTCTCATTATCAAATAAGCATTATGAAACTAGCAACCCTTTGCATACTCTTATTCCAGAAGACTAAACTGTGATTTGCTAACGTCACGCTCTTTAGTTCTTGAGGAATGAATTTTCAACGGTTCAACACCCTCGTGCTAGTTCGACGAGCTTTACTGAAAAATAGCGCGCGTAGTTACAATATGGTTTTAAGCAATTCTTAAGTCCTTAATTCCTGAAGCTAAAGTGCTGTGACTCCACGCCCAAGCGTAAAAAGATTAGAGCTGCATACTTGCACCTCTTACCGCTCTAACTATTTGACCACGAGTGATTGCTATGGTTGAGGATACACGATAAAAAGTTGTTCACTCTATAATAAAGAGCGGCGAAGTGCTTTGGTATAAGGCTTGTACTACCCAACTCTTAAGTTTCCGTGCTTATTTCTATTTCCGATTAAAAAGGGATACTGTGATCCAGTCACATTTTAAGGCCTCAAATTCGATGATGCCTGCCCAGTGAGCTCACTTGCTACATGCAATGCGTCTTCATGAAAACTAGACATGGCTTAAAGTAGTCCTTGGAGTATTTTCATGACAGACAGGCGCAGCTAAAACAACTGTGCGGCAAATAAGTAAAGGCGAGCAGTTTAGCTTTTTCAAACTGCAAACATGGTCAAGTTGTCCAACCCTGGTGCAAGGTATTATTCATCTATGTGTAACTTA
This sequence comes from Nephromyces sp. MM_2019, assembly GCA_015657535.1. NCBI lineage: Eukaryota > Apicomplexa > Aconoidasida > Nephromycida > Nephromyces > Nephromyces sp. MM_2019. The sequence goes on from JADHZB010001669.1 coordinate 16,003, forward strand.
TAGTCATTTCGTACCATATTAACATCGTGTAACACAACTTTAAAGTTTCGGGCCATTTTTGCGCGTGCAGAACTTCGAGAAGCTACTGCCAGCCTCCCAATGGAATTGTTGAATTGCGTTGAGACTGGTCCGGAAAGCTGGCTAAACCATTATCCTTGGTTGCTACCCTGTCGATATTTTGTGCTATCTATGGGAGCAAGAGCTTCATATGAATTACAAATCAAGAGTGAAAATATATCCTTCCAATCAGGTAGGATATCCTCGGATACCGGGATAGTATTGTATAAAAGTGCGCTTATTCCTTGATCAGAATTTTGTATTTATTTCACGAGGTGTCGACTTAGCTGCACATATTTATTTCTTGGGATGTCTACGTTAGTGCATGCCTAGCCAAATTGGTGCCATAGTGAGTATATATCTAATATCATCGTACCTTTGACATATTTTTTTTGCTCGAATTAGTGCCAACACGTTAGATAGTCATCATTTAAGGTTAGTAATAGGTTTAAAACCGGGAACATCGGCAGCTTATTTCTATTTTGGCGTAATTTCCCAAAACATGGACTACGCTTGGTTTAAAAAAAAAAACCAGGATCACCGCGCCCGACGACTTCCCACGAGCATATCTTTGTACTTTTCAAGTGCGATTATTGCGTCTTTGCTCTGATAGTCTTGAATATACTTTTCAGCGGCGTTCACGCAGTACCAATTGGAAGTGTACTTGCGTTGCAAATCATGATTAAACGCTGCACGGCTCACCAGCAATCACTTCATTAATACTATACTCAACTGGTAATCCATATATTGGCACCACATATATGCCTGCAGAATCTGGTGCCAATATATGGGGTCATAATTGAAGGTCAAATTCTATTATAGGCTAAAAATAGGGTATGCATGACCGCTGCACTTCACAGATATGCCACACGTATTGGTGGCACTGTTTGTTGTTTCTTGGACAGTTGTTAGACTATGCTAAAAGCAGTAACTCTGGGTCACGGATAAATATATCGACTGAACATCGCTATTACCAAAGATTTTTTTCAAATTAAAAGTAATTTAAGTAATCTTATCACAGTTAGCTATAAATAGAGATAAAAATAAGGTTATTGGCACCTGAGTTGAATTTCCCACCTAGCCTGATCTATTTGTGTAGCGCGCGGTACGGTTCTTTCGTGTTACCATTTGCTGGACAGTTGTGCTTACTCAATCCTTGTTTTTTTTTACTTATTTTTGCTATGTCCATTTTATTCAGATGAAGGTATTGGGCATTGCGAAGCTAATTGGGGTCCCAAGTTTCCTCATGCATGGTTTTGGGCTCAGGGAGCGTCTTCCCATAGTATAAACCTTCTTTTTGAAAAGACAAGTACTTGTCACAAGGGGGAAGCTGTACAGTTTTTAATCACTTGTGTGAATTTTCGCTTCTGTAAAGCCGACGCCATCATCATGTCTACCGTAGCGTATCGCTCAGAGTTATTGAATTGGGATTTTACAACCCCGCGAATGGATCAAATATCGCACGCATACTGCCATAAAGCGAAGTAAGCAATTTAAGTGGCGCCGTCGATCATGAATGAGCATCTATGCGTTTTTTTCTGCCATTATTTGAAATAACCAGATTAATTATCCTGCAGATAGGAATAGCTGAAAGAAGTGCCGAAAAAATGACGAGGTCGCCGTGCATGTCTGTAGGCAATATTCATGAAACTACCTAGAGTTAGTTGTAGTGTCCGACGCGAATAAACCCCAATATCAATAGCACGCGTATGGCACCCGCTTCATTAAGCAGATAATTAGCTTCTCAGTGTCGGCTTAAACTATCCAACTTCAATCCACCTAATACAAATACTGGCTGTAGTGCTCAGTTGCTGCGTTGGAGCGCTAGCTCGGGCGAGTATTAAAATTTTGATTTGGAGGTTTTGAATAGTTAAAGTAACAGCCTTGACTAATCCTGTAACAGTGTTTTATAAGCTTAGCAATTTGTGCATAATTATGAATCGCTTCAAAGCACTTTTTAAGCTCATCGCTGACAAGGGGTATATGGCTCATCGCTGAAATTAAAATAAAAATAACTCTTTTTATGCATTGCGATAAGGGCATATTGATAGGTAATAGTCCCCCAATATTTTCCCACTATGACACTCAGCTGCACACATCTAGCAGCTACGTTATGTCCTTTTATTCTGCGAAAATTCTTTTTACAAGCTAAACTTCTACTGCTATAGGCCACTCTATAACCCTACCTTCGCTGTATTTTCCCAGCAATTTGAAACTGAGGTGTACATCTAGTAGACCAGGAGGAGTCGCACAGATGTTAGGTGTAAATAAAACTCGGTATCTTAGAGTCCTGGAAGTATCAATCGTGGCAAACGCGAAAACTTGCACAGAAGGACATATTCCCACGGAAAATGGATTTTCCGTGGTACCCCAAGGATGTCTTCATTCTAGCTGCGCGGAAGCATCCTTTCTAGCTTATGTGATTGACGTGAAAAGTAAGAGGTAAGGAAAACTTATGCGGAATCACTGAAGCAGAGGCTGCGCTACGCCTGCGTATTATGACCATACTTGAAATACGCTGTAAAATACTCCAGTAAGCACGCCAGCAATAAGCACTTCAGTGCTTTCAGCACTGAATTTATAATGGTAATCGCCGCAGTCAATGGCGTGCTGATTAACTAATATTCGCATACAATGTAAACGAAGCATTGCTGATGCTTCCAAGCAGTAGGATACCAAAATTGCTCATTTCCGTTTTTAAAGCTTCTGCTAAATCATGCATTGTTAAATATTTTGCATACACTAATATCTTCTAGCTTCTGTTTCTAATTAATTGCAGCTGTACAAATGCATATTTTTCAGGATTTAATTGTAATCCCTAAACAAGGGATACTGATTAGAAGCAAAATATTTTAAGTCTTTGTTGTTAGGCGTAAGAGTCTCGCATATAGAATACTCTAAACATATTAGACGAGCCACACAATACGCGTTAGATGTTGTAGGGATGCCAACCAGGAGCTAGAAAGCCATGATAGGAACTAAACGGTCTATAGACAAAGGCAGTATTTTTCCAAGTTTACTGTTTTACCTACAATCTTCCTTAGCTTTCTACTGAAATGGCAAGCTTTCATGGGCTTTATTCTCAGTTTTCTGTCTTGATCTGACTTTTCACAACTATGTAGCGTGGCATGCTGGGTAGTTTCACCAATATCTCAATGTCTAGTTAATAGATGCGTCTAGTGCCATGTCGATAGCGAAGGTGAAGTTCAAGAAGTAAATTAAAAAAACAAATCGGAAGCACATAAAGGCTAAATTTGCGCTACCCCAGGTGATTAGCGTGTATTAATAGTCATCAGGATGTGAAAGTGATATACCTGAGCTTCTAGATATGGAACAAACGCAGTAATCTGGTGATGCTAAAAATATTTTTTTTACAACCTTGGTAGCATCATGAAAGATAGCAAATAAGACACGTGACACGAATTTTGCGACTGCACGTAAATACTAAGTATGTAAAGCAAAAGGAATTTAATTTTAAGTACTGATGATTTTCTTGACTCCATAGGGCAGTGAACAGGAGAAGGATAATGAATCCATATTAATAGTGCCATCAATAGCGGGAGGGCGGTCTCTCTCCACCTTTCGTAGTTTTTATAGTTGTCAATACCGCTTCCAAAAACTAGAAGTGCCGCGAACATTTGCTTGCCACAAGTCGGCCACTTTTGCATTTTATAGCTCGCCACTTCAATGGCACATCTCGCTCCTACTACTTAAGAGGAAGGAGTGGTCATTTCATAGCTTCTAACGGTAAATCACATCGTCAAATCAATCTTGTTTATGCTGCTTTAAACGTCTATACGCATTTTTGTCTTTAAAGGCGAATATACTTGGAGAGGCGAAAACTCGATTCCAGTATCTTAGAAGTCGGAAACCATTTTATTGGCAAAACCACACGGTCAAGAAATAAATTCTTGGTAGAAATTGAAAAGGAGTTCTCAAATTGAGGAAGTATCACTTCTCATTGAACGCAGCAATGAAGCTGAATTCATGCTGTAATACAGAGAAAGAGCCTGAAGATTGCAGTCCTAGTCAAAGATAGTATCAATATTCCTTCCTTTGTTTCGCTACGCATGAATAACTGCATTTATAGTACCTGTAGTCTTGTGAAGGCTTTTTGAGGACTATGGTTCCCCGATATCTGTCAAAGCAAGCTCCTCACGTATCACCAATATTCCTAATGGGTAAGGACGCCGTGGCATCTTGGAAGAGAATCGATACGCCATGGGAAATATACAAAATTCCCATGAGTAGCTACGAGGAAACAGGATGGGAATTTAGCGTTAAGCAGATTAAAATTCTGAGAAAACGCAAAATATAATAAAAAGCATATTAATGGGTGCGTAAAATTCATTTAAAAATACAGTACAGAGCTAGCCTTGAGTTTTTCATTGTAGTGCGAACTGCTACGCTCAACCGAAAATACTTGTGGGGGTGCCAGTAACGATTTGAATAGCCGAATAATGGTATAGAACTTAAGCCAGATTTTATTTCTCATGTAGTCCATTAAATTTCACCAAAAAAATTGATATGATGAAGAACCTGTTATTCGGGAGTAAAAATATAACGGGGCGAGAGTAGTATTTCAGACATACAAATGGTATTCAGCTTAATAATTTCCTTCGAAAAATCAAGCTATATATTTTCATGCGGAATTCTACACATACGTAGTTCATTAATACGCCCATATCATACCACTAATGGTTTCACCTTCTTTTCTTGGAAGCCATATTGAGGCGATGTTTATTAAGCATTGATGCATCAGTCCCTTCTCTTAACATAAACTACGGATTTTGTATGTTTCCTGCGGGTGCAGCAAAGCAATTTTCAATGGGATGGCGTGGCAGAGGGATACAAAAAGTAGAAATATGAGGTATACTAGCTGTTATGAACAATTCCATTATTGTCTTTGCAGAAGAAATTATTTTTGTTGGCAGTCTACTTTTATATGCTATGCCTGAGTGACGAGACACAGTGACCCAGCATTCTGTATTCAGCGTATATATATATCCTCCAGCTAATCTGGAACATTGTTTTACAATTAACGAGTATAAAAATTCTCGTTAGCACATTTAGCGCTCCGTATGTGGGGAATAAATTTGCTCATTTTTCCACATAAGCAACACGGTCGCGCGATTTTTCTGATTTGCGGGAGGTAATTAACCGGGACTTACCGAGCTATATGCATGTTTTCCTTCTATTAATGCAACGATATTTGCGCAGACAAAAAGCAACCAAAGTATCATGTGATACTGCGACAGCATAATCTTTCCCCGGGGTGCACAATTTTTCCGTAGAATAGAAACAAAATAAGCTAGAAGCATAGTATTCAGTATTTTTATTGTTGTAGTAGGTATCCATGGGAATTTTAACTATTTCGAAGGGTGCCATGCGTTGAGCAAGCCCTCCTAATAGGCTAGGGGCTACAAGAAATGGACATAAGACGGAAAAACGAAAAACAAGCCAGAAATATTGAGCATCAATGGGAGCATCAAGACCTAAGCCGACGCATAGCAGCAGACTGTAAATTGCTCAAAATATCACAGTTGGCGTAAGCGGCGAAGTGCTTTATCTCGCACATAACAGGGAGCCAGCCGTAAACTCCCCTATAAATATTGAATATCGGTCTCTACATCACGAACCTAGCTGGAATATGCAGGTAACGAAATGTTTGCAAGGACCATTATTCTCTCTTGTACAATTTTACCTTGAACTTAGTCGTACAAGGCTTTAAAATTTTTTACATACCCCTTGAAAGTGGGCGCATTCGCGAAGCAAAGCAAGTTTGCCCTCAATATCAAGTTGTAATTGAACGAGGCAAGTTGTGCTGGCTTGTGATTATCGTTTAGACCTTCACACAGAATTGGATTTCAATAAACTTCAATAAGCCCGTTACTTTGTAACGGGCATTAGCTTAGACAATATGGTGTCTCTAAGGCGCTACGCTTATCTTCTTCAGCATACTGCAAGTATCTTGAGGAAAATTTGAACCACATGCATTGAGATGAATAAGCCATAGTCTACAGAATGTCCTGCCGATGTCCTTAGCTTCGCATGCGATTTGGAGTTTCACCATGTAAACACATTTTAACATCAATAGGTAGAGTGTGAAGAATTTCACAGCATGATCATTGATATTGAGGAAATTTGAGCGATTGCAAAAGGTTTTCTTCTCACATAGTGCCGGAAAAAACCTGGTAAATAAAGCAGAAAGTCAATGTCTTTGGTGATTTAGGCTAGAACTATGGTAAAGTGACCTCAAATTTGCTTGCGCTGACGTTTATCAATGAGATATTTCGGGTGAAACAATGAGCATTGACTCACAAGACTATTCCTGAAGTAGCTTCACTGCATTACAGTGCTTATTAGTTGATTAGTGAAACAAGCAATTGAGTTTCAGTCATTTTCCGGCACCGATGTGAGTGCTAGTAACCGCTAAAAATTGAACACCCATAGTTTGGCATTAAGCTGTGCTTGCGGTTTGAATTGAAATTAGCATCCCGGTACAACGAGCGATACTCTAATTTGACAGAAACATTGACCATGTAGCTTCAAAGATGAGGACCAGCTTTGCTGGACAGCCAAACTTTACTGAAGGTCATGAGATACCATCGTGAAATATAACCATTTCAATTTTACACTGAAATTTAGTGATAAAGATAAAAAAATGGTATATTTGCTATAAATATAGACGCGTGCGACGGCGATTTTTAATACCTGCACTCACATTTTTTAATTTAGCTCGTCGTCCACTCCAGGGGGTGATAATGACTCGCTATACACCGGGAGTGCAACTCGTGATACAGGTGTGGCTAGAATATTTTCAATGTTTAGGGTTCTCAACTAAGGGCAGAAAATGTACTCACTACTTACCACCAAGCATGAATATCAAAGTGTACCGATGATTCAAACCATAAAGAGTCGGAAAAAATTGACCTTTTTATAAGCTACATCCTTAGTATCGGGGTTGCTGTGGGATAACTCTTTTTCATATTAAGTTTTTTTAAGAAAAATACTAGGTTTTCCATGTTAGCGTAAAAATCTGGCTTTTTGAAAATTCTCAGATGTAGGTTTAGCCTTGTGCGCATTTTAGTATTCACATACTCAGCGAAAAAAAAGAAGATAAGGCGGCTCTCTCACCATGGGTGGACGATCCTAGTGGTGATTCACACCTATCCCTTCATGGATTTCGACTTTTATATGACTTAAAGAGGTATTACAGCCGCAGTTTCCATTAGCAATGCGTCAGCTTCTTTATTCTTGTAACTGAGTTGAGATTGCAGACGAGTGTAACAAGATTGGCCCTTGTATGCATGCTGGGCAGCTTCCACTTCTCCACACAGCAAGATATGCCTCTCCTGCGAACACTCTCTTAAAGAGACAAAATATAAATATTAACAGATTACTTCTATAAGTTTTTCGTGATATTGTGGAAAGACGAACAGAAGAGACTCAAATGTTTTCTTTAATAGGAGAGTAATATAACATAGTTGATTTCTCCCAAGTGGGGTGTTGCAAAACTTTTGTAGCGTGAACGACAAGGCTTTTAAGAAGCTAATTCATACACCAATAATGGAAAGGACGAGTAATGCCGGTACAACAGCATTATGATAAGGGCTTAAATATTCCTAATAGTCATAGTGGTATGTTGACTTCGTACAGGAATTTCTCAAAATACAAATACGTCTGAAGGCTTTACCTGGATATTAAGTAGCTAATGTTCAGGTTTATTTTGCAGAAATATCTTGACGTAAAATTTAAGTGGAAGTTAGAGTTTTTTTTTCCTGGAGCAGCCTTTCATGAGCGCAAGAAAAGTGGGATAAGTGATATTTTCATAGATATAGCAAGACATAATTTGCTCCTAACATATGTATACCTCATCTCAACCGATGATAAAAAAAACCGTAATCCTGAAGAGAATTTACTTCTCTTCAATGGAAATGTGCTTTTGGCGTAGGCTCTATCGTGATATGTTATGCGGCGTGCGAATATGTTCATGCCAGCAGTACCATCACCTAGCTTTCCTGCGGATATCATTATTGCTATGCTTATCATTATATAAGATCATAATGTAAATGTGCCAAAAGCAATTTCAAATGATTACTTCACTCCATATTTTACCTATAAGATTGCACAAAAATCCTCAATATGGTGTTCTTGGAATAAGCTAAAAATATGATAATTTTGCAATCATGGGAGGTTCAAGTAATAGTATCAGTAGGGTTGGCACCTATTAAAGCCCTAGGAAAATATGAAAAGGGATAAAATAAAAAAAATTATACAAAAGGCCCACCTAAGCTCGTGGTGTTTATTAATCATTAGAGATTATCACACCTTTATCATGTGGACTAACGGCAAACTGCTATAATAATATGGTAAAATATCAACTTGCTTAAATAAGCCAAAAATATTGTTACAGCTAGTAGCGTGATATACGCTTTACAATAAGCAAATTAGAGCAAGATATGCAAGGAATCTAAAAAAAGTCCCTCCAGTTCTGCTTTATATCAGTATGTTTTCTTCAAAGGTCTTTCATATTTTATAATTGTAGCTTCTTTTTCATGGCTGCGTATAACGTAAAATAACGTTTTTCAAGGACTGAAGGGAAAATTTAGGTACTCTACATGTTGCAGTATCAGTGTCTAAATTTGCTTTTTTGCTCATAGTGGCTACGCAGCACGATTGATGATTAGTATGAATTCATCACCGATTGCTAACGAATTCATACGGTTATGCACCAAACAGGGTGTGAAATTACACTGTCACAGACACAGCTTGAGCTAAGGTCGTATGTACCTATGGTGCGGTAAATGTACTGAATTACTGGGCAGTGCTAACATTCTTGTAGTGCATATAAAATTTAAAGTAATTGTCTGCCTGCTTTATTGCGTGGGCTCTTTGAAAGCAGCTGATATTTTCTTGACATCGGCTCTGCTCGCAAGATTTTTTTTCAGTTTTCAGCTTCGTGCAATTATGCTTGCTCGTTAAAACAGATCGAGCGACATCTAAAAAGGTACTCAGGATTAAGTTTCTGCATTGTATCAAAGACAGCTTATCAACTTGACTAGTGAACACCAAGACTGATACGAATACCAAGGCTAGCACTAATTCCAAGAATACTATGAACACGAAGACTGCTATGTATACCAAGAATGGCATCACCAAGACTAGCATCAACACCAAGACCAGTATGAATAACAAGACTGGTGCTTCTTTCATTTGGCTTGAAAAGCTATTATGCCCCAGGGTACTGCAAATATACATTGGGATTTACGCCTTGAAAAGCCATGGCACGTTAAGGGTGGCCGTGAATCGCTCTGACGCAGAAACGCGGATCACCCAGTAGTGATCTATGGGAGGCACCCCATTCCTTGGTTATAGCAACTGCAGGGGACTCTTCAAAAGTAGTCTCCATTATCCACAACCTCGTCTGAGAGTGTGTTGGTCTCCCAATTCAAGAATTTTCCTGGTACACGGGTTATTCAACGGCTAGTATCTTCTCTCTGTGACTGCCATATATTTGTTGCTCTGGCTAGTTACTAATTAGAAAGTGTCAACACTGGGTCAGTCACTACAATAAACATTGACTTTTTCATCTGCTGACTTCGCCACAGCAAGATAGAAGCAAGTGTGCAGGTAATTTCATTACAACAGAGTGCGCTATTTCCATGCTTTGCTGCTGCTATTTGCCATACTGTTTCTTCTGCTTAAGATTGAACAGAGAATGCTATTTCCATCCTTTGTTTGTGCTGTTTGCCATACCGCTTCTTTTGTTAACATTGGGATAATCATGAGTAAGCAGCGATCAGTATATGTGATAATACTGTTTATTCGCGGATTATGGGCGGAAAATTTGCTGCTAATAAATAATCCTTTTTGTGGCACTATTCTTGATGATTAAAGAGCAATCACAGTAAAAAAGCTGCATCAGGGTACGAGTCCCTCTGTTAAAATATGCCTATGGTTCACGCTATGAAAATTTGTCCATATATTATAAAAATAATGTGTGGATATTGTTTATACTATGTGCAACACACATTCATTTTTGTGTCTAATTACCATGAAAATTGTATAAATTAGACCATTCTATCTGAATAAGCTAAATATATGAGAACGATGAGGAACGCCAAAATTTGGTCCCACGTGATGCGAAATCTGCCACTATTTTCTGGACTATGTGAAGTGTCAGTTTTCATTGTTTTAGCTGCTGCGAATTGGGTTTCCTGATGGCGCTCTGCGCTTGTTGTCATGAAATGGTATATTGAAGGTTATAGTCGATTTCTTTTTTTGATTTCTGGTCTCCAAAGCTGCTTTGCTTTGCTTTACTCGCACGCTGATCTTTGTTTCGAGGTCACTGATGCATTTTTTGCCTCTGTTTCCCGTGCTCTGACCTCTCTTGCGCGGTCACTGATGCATTTTTTTGCTTGTTTTTCATTCTACTTCGCTCTTTTGAAAAGTGTATTTTGGCTTGTTAGCACTCAAAATTTTTCGGCTGATGACTCTTTTGATATTGTGGTGCTGCTTTCCTTACGATAGATACTTGCATCGCTTCCCTTCAGCTTCCTGAAGTGACTTTCCTTTTGCAGTATACTGAAGGCAAGCTTTAAGAGCAGGCATTACTGTGAAAACTAAAGTATCCTTTAAATTTTTATGGTAAGCCTATTTTTTTGCGAATATGAGGCAAAATATATGACGAAACATGTGCACTTGCCGTTATTTGGAACATTTATACGTTGGGGTTTAAGCCTTTTTTGTGTGTTGTATAATTTCTTCTTTTTATAATGTGTATTTGAAGCAGTAAGCTTCACACATCCTCTATCATCTCATAGAAAGAACATGAATACCTATTGTATATAGCTAAGGAGTTGGAGGTTAATGTTATTGAAAAGGGCTTTTTCTTTGGTTTTAGGTTTCAGTGTCTCATTTCCAAGTATGGATAGTGAAAATAGTAGCTTTCAAGAGAGTGTCACCAAGCTTGTCCCCAAGAAGGATGATGCCGAGTCTGGGAATAAGAATGTTTCGACTGAAACAGTGAACCTTAAAGGGTGAGATTGCTTGGGTTGCTATGTGTGTGTTGGGATATGCGTTGCTTATCCTATATAATTTTTTTATTGATTCTGGTAGAAACGGTAGAATTATACTCTGAGAAGCAGTTTTTGATTCTCGTCGGATATTTTTGAGGGTGTACTATATTTGTTATATTGGCGAAATTAACGTTTAAGACCCGGTTGTGACTAGCCATACTCTTGGCATGAGGATTACTTGCAGTGAATTAGATGTAAATGGCCCCAAAAAATGAAAAATTTTAGAGTTTTTTTGATGGCATTGACTGCGTATAGTGCAAATTCTTTACTTTCTTCTGGATGATGGTACCTCCGTCCTTTTTCCTATTTCAGGATTCTTATTGTTGAAAGTGTTGTATGCGATATCTGCAGTTTTGCTACTTGAAATTTTCATTTGCATAGTCTTCACCAATTTTTGAAAGTCTTTAGCTTTGCTGTGGGGTTTAGTATTCCTTGCATGGCCCGAACATTTTCATCTTCAGTTAATATTCAGTTAATAAAGCCTTTCCATTAATTCTTACCGGTTTTATTAAAACGATTTCCGTATTCTTCATATTGGGTTTTCTCTAAGAACTTTATGTGAAAATGATAAAGATGATAAAGATGATGAAGGCGAAGAGGTGATAAAGATGATAAAGATGACGGAGATGGCGGAGATGACGGAGATGATAAAGATGATGAAGATGATGAAGATGATGATGAAGATGACAGAGATGATAAAGATGATGAAGATGAAGATGATGATGAAGATAAAGATGATAAAGATGATGAAGATGATGATGAAGATGACGAAGATAAAAATGACGTTGGGTTAACTCTATTAAAACTTTCAAAAATTGAATTTTTAGATTGTAAATTTTATTGGTACATACTTTTCTGCTTAGTAGTTGCCTGGTGGCAATACACCCGGTTTTTTTTATTGATTTCTGCAAGTACTGTCTTTGCGTGTGTGTGAGCCACTGAGTAACACTGAGATAGAGTCGATTTCGCACACACATTAATATATACGGGTATAGCTTCTAACCTGTTCCAAGGACTGGCAGTTTCTAGTGTTTTTAACTTTTATATGAATATTGTGAATTTAATATTGAAGATGTGCTATTCTTTCTAATTTTTTGAGATGATCATTTCAAATCTTCTGGTTTTTCCAAAATTCATGATGATTGTTTGGTCTTCAAGATTTTAAGATATTGACTGCTAAATATTCTTCATGTAGAAAAAAAGTATAAAAAATGGATCTTATCAATATATGTGTGTCTTTAACCCTTGCGGTGCTATTTTATTTAGGATTTGATAACCGGGAAGCTGTTTTATATTTCTACTTCTCTTTTCGTAGATTACACCCATGTATCAAAACTAGCACACCAACACACGTATATCTCCACACGCCAAAACGCACACACACCAAGACGCACACAAATATATCCGTATACCAAAATACACACACATAGAAGGATAGTCGTTGAAGAAGAAAAAAATTTCCATAGTGTGTGATTTTGCTAGAGCGTGTTTTTTTGTGTGTTTGTCTTTCAAGTATGAGCTATGTATCTGAGCCGAAATTGCCACAATCTACAGGAAATCTTCGGATATCGAGGCCAAGGAGAAGTATCTTCCAGACTATAGGCTTGCCGATCTAGTGTTAGCAAGAATAATTATCACTGTGTGTGTGTGTGTGTGTGTATGTTTGCATTTATTTGTGTGCGTATTTAGCTATGCAAGGTGTTCTGCAATGTGTTCGTTTTTGAATCAATGTAAATTTTTGATGTATTCTTGCATATAAGTGTGTTTGCATGAACTTCTGCCTACTTGTTCATGCATACGCCCTTGTGTGTTTGACTATGCATCCTCATTAGTATAAGTGTGTTTGTGCGTGAACTTCTAATTGAATTGAAATTTGCATATTTGGTTATCCCTAAACATGAAATGCTTCAAAAATTATAAAAGCTAACAGAACTCTGTGTGCGAATTGCTTGTGTTTGTGCCCATTTTCCTTCCTTGTTGCTTCTATTAGATCTTTTTTTTTCTCTTGCATTCTCCAGTCATCGGCTACGGTTTGCAGAAGAAAGGAATGAATCGTGTTACGAATCTATAAAGCAAGAGCTTCTAGCTAGGGTGGTTGAAGATGGTTAGTAATTGTAGCTGCTAGAAGATTTTGGTTTTCTTCTGTTTGATTGTAGTATTTTTTTGATTTAAGTATGATGTTTTCTGCTTGAAGATGATGATTGCCTTTTCCTTCTTGTGAGAAGAGTTTGTTTTTAGCTTTTTTCTGATGCAAATTCTACTCCTAGGCTTGAGTGTTTGATAAAATCTCGATTGCTGCTCCGAAATAGCATATTAATAAGAATATATCTAGTGTGTCATTCTTACACACAAATTTGTGTGTGTTGCTCTAGTTTCGTGTGATTCTCACACATGCATTTTTGTGTGTTGGTTTCTACTGTTACGTGTGTTGCTGTCGTTTTGCGTGATTTTCACACACATACTTTGATATGTTGATTTTTCCTTGGAGCCGTGTAACTGTCTAGCAAACCTCTTTATATATACACCCACTTCATCCTCTGAATGACCGTCGTTTTTTTGTTTTAGATTGGAAACTGCCTGCGTAATGGAGGGTTTCTTGGTTTTCCTTCTTCATATTTTATTGCTTTTGAAATTTTTCATAAAATTTTCAAAAATTCGTCCTCTTCTTCTTAAATTGTTTGTAGAGATGCTCCCCTTTTATCAACACTTATGTACCACTTTCGGTTGGGAGGAAGATGCAGACTTAACGCAGGTTTAACTGGCTGCTGTGGGTGATAATACGAGAATTAAATGCTTTTTCTTACTAGAGGGATTTGGATTATATTTTCTTGCTCTTTTATAAGCTCTACCTGTGTGTGTGTGTCTGATAAGATATTTCTTTGTTTTTTTCCCTCCAGAAGCTTCAGGCTGCGAATGATGCGGAATTGAAGAATCTAGAAGATCAGATTGAAGATGCTACTGGGAATTATGGAGACAGCGAAGTTCGGGAAGCTTTGCTCAACAAGGCAAACTTTTTTTGCCGTATAGTCGATAAGGTGAATGATATTGGCGGGGATTTCTTAGCTGCCTTTAGGGACTTCAAATCAGTGTGTGTTGAGTGGGTGCTTTTCGTCGAAGCATGTGTGTATGTTGTTTTTGAGATATTTGAAAAAGATGAGATTCTGGAAGCTTTTTTTTCTGGTAAACAAGTGTGTTTGCCTAATGTTTGAGCATCATGAGGAGGTGATTTGGCTCTATATCCTATGAGTGTGTGTGCGTGTGTGTGTGTGAATGCGTTTATAAGGTTCAATTATGCTTTGAATACTCGATAACGTCATATAAGTATTTGATAGTATTGTATATTTTTTGCTTAAATCGCGTTATCGTAATATTAAGTTTTCAGTGTGGAACTTAACAGTATTTCGATGCTTAAATATCTTATATAGGAAAAGGCTATTGCTCAGTACGGAGTCGCCTTTGAGAAGACTCTAGGCGCTGGAGGGAGATTGGACATAATTTTGACTCTTATTCGCCTGGGGCTATTTCATCAAGATGTTGACTCTGTGAAGATGAACATCGCCAAGGCTAAAGAGTGAGTATTTTGCTTTTTTTTTCCGAATTTGGTGTTCACACACGCGGATAAAGGCACACGCACACACGCATACACAGAAAAACCCACATACGCACACACACACATGCGCGGACACGCACGAAAACCCACGCACACAAAGAGAAACTTACATACACGCACACACACACAGTTTTATTTCTTCAAATCAAAAAGTTTCTTTTTCCCTTCTTTTCTGCTCCTACATGGCCTTTTAAGTTTGATTTTCTGGCTTCATAATGTGTTTTTGCACACACTCTTTGTGTAGATTGAGAGTTGCGAAAACGTAGGTTAATGCGGTGAAATGTAATGAGTATACCCCTCTTCATCCTCCGATAGTTTGTTCAATACACTGTGATGATGTTTAATATTTTCGCCTCTGCACATTATGAGTATAGAAACGCATTTTTTGAATTGTTATGGCTATAAGTATAGTCTCCCTAGGTTCCACCTACGAGATTACTTAGTATTTTTCTGCTACACACACATGCAATCTTGGTGCAGCTTTCTCTGTATTCATTGCGTCCCTGCGAGTTGTGTTTGTGTGTTGGCATCTCTTGCTGTTCGTCTATGCTTCTTACTACACACTTGCTATACATAGGCTTGCGTGTGTAAAATTGCGCTCTTGTGTGTTAACCCCTCCTCTTGTTGTGTGTTCGATGCGCATACTATGAATGTATCATTTGATTAAGCATAAGATAGTGTGGAGGCTCAAGAGTAAACTTTGATTTTGGGGTTTAATAAACTGCTGCAGAGAACTGGAAAAAGGAGGTGATTGGGAACGAAGGAATAAACTGAGAGTATATGAGGCCTTGTATTTGATCCTGATGCGCGATTTCAAACAGGGTTAGCGAGATTTTAAGGCTTTCCGTGCTGCTCATGCCTTTTTGTTTGTTTGGATGTTTTTTAGAGGATGCAAAATATACGAATTTGTTTGAAGATGTTTTCTGAATGAAAACCGCTTATTTGTATGCTTGCCAAATGGCTTTAAGATTAGTAAATATCATTGTGTTGGCTGCTAAATTCAGCAAAAAGTGGTAAGGTTAGGTGAGATTAACTGCTGTTGATTTCGAAGCTCTTGGTCTACGATTTAAGAGTTGAAGAAAAGCGTTTTTCTTCCTTTTGGATAAGGCGAGTATCTTCTTTAACTGTGAAAAAATGGGTATACACGAATGTTGCACGATATACTGGAGAAAGTAGTGTGTTTGAGGTCTTTTTTGAGGTGTTGATTTGGTGGGAGAAGGAGAGGGTGTTTGCTGTTCATTATATGGAAGAAAAGTTGCCGAGAGGCTCCTTTCTGATGAAAACACTATTTGAAATTGAAATATATGCGTGTGTGTGTGTGTCGAGAAGCACTCCGTATTGGATTGCTTACGGGAGAAAAAAGGCTGCTGAAGAGAATACTGTTTTCTGTTCAAATTTATGTCTGATTTTACGTTTTCAGCTTCTGCGCTTCTCCTGGATGCAGTATCAACTTTTACAGCGACTGAGCTAATGTCGTTTGAGACTTTTATATTTTACGTTTCCATGGCTTCAATGGTAAGTGGCACACACACACACACGCACACGCACACGCACACACACATAACCGCTTTTATACCATGCTAATCCCTGGCTCTCGCTATTACCAGGGATGTTAAAGAGGCAGTTCAGCGTGGGTAGTTTGTAGGGAAGAGTGTTTATGTCATTGGTTTCCTGCACCAGCACACACACACACACACACACATGGCTATGGATTCAGGCACATACACATGAGTAGCCTACCCGAAGATATGCTTAAACGCGTTGATACACAAAAACTCGTGTACTTGCAGTACGCCTGAGCGCTTTTATACGCTATGAAATAAAGCGAAGCAGATGCGATAAAAACTGATGAAAATAACGTACTCTTTCTAATACTCCATCTTTTGACGTGTGTGTTTATGTGTGTCTAACATGATTGAAGTGGCAGCAGCCTCTGCATTCCAATATAAAGCATTTTGCTATCTACAGTTTTAGTTGTGTCATTTGAGTAATTTCTTAGCATTCCTATTCATGATGCTGGCTCGTCACTAGTCTTTCATAATTTAGCGAGTAAGTTTCAGGGTTTAGGGTTTAAAGTAAGTTCTTTATATTCTAGCTCGTGTGCTCAGCTTCTTCCGTATCAAATCATCAAATTCATTATTATTCCGTTGCCTTTGCACTCCAACAAGCCACTTTGCTGCTCTGTAATATCAATTTCCGTAGCATCTTGTGTGGTTGGCTCGGTGGATTTTTCTATTATCAAGCATTTCCTAGGGGTAAAACGCCTAAACCCTAAACCCTAGTTATATAAATAGTTTTGAGGCTAGCTCTTGTGAGAAATGATTTATAATGTTAAGAAGGAAAACAAAAATTCCATTATCTCTATACCTACTTCTTGTAAATGCTTTAATAGGCTTACTAATACTCTTATATTTACTCACATTGTAATGTCTTATTTATATTACAAATTTTGGGTTATTTCTTCCTATCCTTTTATATTTTTCTCTTCTTCTTCTTCTTCTTCTTCAACTTGAGATAATTTCTCTGCTTCTTCTATTTTAGCCCCTTTTTTTACTATTGGAAAAATGATTTTGGATTTATTTGCATGCTCATTCCTGGTTGTATGAATGCATCATTAAACGTATTCATGGGATGCCAATTGCACTGGACTTTTGTGTTTTTGTGTGCTTTTTCGGCTCAGCTCACTCTAGATAGACCTACCTTGAAGAAGAGCATCATTACTGCCCCCGAAGTGTTGCAAGTAGTGGCCCAGGATGAGTGCTTTCAAAAGTTTATAAACTCATTCTACAACTGCAAATATAAAGTTTTCATGGAGAATCTCAGTAAGTTAACTTTTTTTTGACAATATTTCATGTGTGTGTTAGCCATGCAGGCCGCTGTGTGGATAGTTTGGTGCGTTTGATAAAAGTAAATTTCTGTTTCCTGCCAATAATGCCTGCCTTCCTCCTTTTCCATGTGTCTGATTGATGTTTTTCACTTGCTTTGTTGGCATTCAAGTTGCTCTGTATTCAGGGAATTATAGTGTCACGATGGCATCTTACTCCATCCACAATTTGTTTCCTTTTAGATCTTTTTGTGACAAGTTCCACACACAGAGAACTCGATATCATGCAATCTGCACGCAGTGCTCTCCTCACTTTTTACACAGGTCACTCCTTACACACGCTTCTCTCACTTTCACACACGTGCTTGAAATGCTGTATACACTTTCAGCTGCGTATCCGTTTTAATCAACACCTGCTAGCTCCTTGCTTTCTCATACCTTCTCTCACCTCTTATTGATGCTTCTTCTTTCCATTCCTCCTCTTTTTAAGTGCAGCACTTGCCGTTGCTGAGATAGTCTCTCACTGTTCGCTACTTATACAAGTGTGCACCTCCCGTGTGTTGTGTTTCTGTCCGTTTATTGCTGTTCATGGATGTTTAGGTGCATTTCTATCGGCCTTTAATGTGTGTGTCTCCCGTGTGTTTATACGATGAAGCCCTACTTTATGCTGATTTATTCGACTTATTGCAGTCCCAATAGCCGATAGGATTTATCGGGACAGATTTTTTGGAAAGCACTACCGCTTCTTTATTCGGAGTATTAGATTGGTAAGCTGGTATTTCAAGCATTTGCTCCTCTACTTTTGTGTGTGTGCGTGAAGTTCTGGTTTGCTTATACTACTGCACTTCTGTTGCGCTGCTTCCCATCTTGTAAAAATTTATCTTTTTTTCCCCATCTTCATAGCAGATTGTTGTCACGTGGTTTGCAGCGTAGTTTGTCAGCGTTTGGTAGGATATTTCCTTCTGTGTGTGTGTGCGTTTCCTGTTGCTTGAGTTTGGACTGCACATAGTAATGCTTGCTTTTTGCTTTCGTGTTACCCCGTGAGTCGATTTTTTCAAGCTATTGGTTATATATGTGGAATCCTGAGTTGATTTTGGAAGTTTTATTACTTTGCTTGAATATGTCTATATATGCACGTGTGTGCTTTAAAAGTGTTTCTTGTTCACGTGTGTGTAAAAATTACTGCTTCTTCACGTGTGTAAACACTGGTTTTTCTTCAGAGAGCGTACAGTCAGTTTTTGGAGCCCTTCAAGTCTGTTACTATGAACGGAATGGCGAATGCATTTGGCGTCTCTGAGGATTTTGTTGACAGGTCTAATCTTCTGCTGCTTTATGTTCGTTTAGTTTAGCAATGTGTGTGTCGAGCGATACACATACTGTGGGCATTAAAGCAACCTCCGTTTTGCTTGATTGCGTTATGTAATGTGGAGAGAAAATGGCTATAACTGCTCATAATTTTTTGTTGGCGTAGTCCTTGGTGTGCACATCATTTAGTGGTACTTTAACACACACAAAGGAGCATAGGAGGCCTCCAACAAAAAAACCTTCAAAGAAAAAAATCTCACTCTGCTGCACACACTGAAGCTTAAACCCTTATTTGTACCGGTATGATTGTGTTCTACGATTTGCCCTGTAATCAAAGCGTATCATGGATCTACTCCTTCCTCTTGAATTAATAAACCTGCTGATGTGTACTTACACAGGGAGATTTCCTCGTTTATCGCCTCTGGAAAGTTGCATTGTAAGATTGATAAGATCAACAAGAGGATTGATTCTAATAGCCCTGATGCTCGGGATAGCCTGTATCAGAAGATAATAAAAGAGGTAAACAAGCCGGTAGTTTTGGCATGAAGTTAATGTTTGTGAGGTATATTCACAGTCATTATATTTGTACAGCATCTACTGCTGGTGTTGGTAACGTGGGTGTAGTAAAATTACTGTAATGCCGGTTTTTAGCCTGTAAAAACTTGTATTAATTGTTGGTACGGCAGCTTGGATGATTCCTATAGGAGTGTATGGTGGCATGGAGTGAGTCTGGTACTGCAATGACGAGATTAGGTGTGTGTGTGTGATTCTGTTTTTGAACCTTGAATGTAGTGGATGTTGCGGAAATTTCTACCTGACCTTATTTTTAACAGGGAGACATGCTGCTTAACAAGACTCAGAAGCTTTCCAGGATAATAGATGTGTGATGGTCACTCCCATAAAAAGAGTATCAGTTTATCTTGAGAGGTAGTTTATGGTACTCTCGTAAAAGATGAGTGGTAGTAACTTGAGTTCGCTTCCTTCATCAAGCTTCCTAGAAAGTAGAAAGCTCTAAGTTAAAGTTGGTGTTTGCTATGTATGGTATACTGCAACGCTGCTAGCGGACTGAAACTTGCTTTATGAATTAGGAGGGAGTGTGACCTTTTTTGCAGCCTGTAAAAAGGGTTACATATAGCTTTTTCTCATATGTAGATTGGTGGGTGATGATAATGGGAATCTTGACGAAGGCATCTACATCAAAGAAATGGGTAAGAAGCTAGCTGGATGATAAGCCGGCGTGCAACATTCCAAAGATTTTTCCGTATATCTCCCAACTGCATGAAAGCATCATCCACATCCCGCCTCTTTGAAGCCTGAAGGGATGGAGGGTGTAGTGTTTTTAGTTACCGAAGACAAGCTTCGTGTGCAAGTCTTCTAGGCTTGCAGTTTAGCTAAACTTGGCATACAGATAGCCTAGGCTTACAATTGAGCTAAATTTTATACAAAAAACTCCTAGGCTTATACCTGAGCATAGCTTCACATGCTGATTTCCTAAGCCCATACCTTAACTAAACTGCACATGAAAATCTCCTAGGCTCATGCCTGAGCTGGACTCTACATACACCTCTCGTAAGCTCATACCTGAGCTAAGCTCCATACAAACCTCTCCTAAGCTCATACTTAAGGTAACAAGCTACTATTGTGATGTGGGATAAGATATTCCTGTGCATGAATGGTAAATGAATAAATGACTCTGCCCTCGAGCCACTATAGTAACGCCATTACAAGACATCTTATGAGATGATTTGTCGGGCATGAGGAGAAGCCGCCTCAGTCTAATTGGTTTCCTACCCACGATTACGCAAAAGCCACATATAGGCGAACAAGTACTTATTTTCACGGCAGCGATTTGGTAGCAGAAGAATCTCCCCCCTCGCCTCTGCTTTGGGACATTGCAGCTACAATCTGAGCTCCCAGCTAAAAATATGGTTACCCCTTTATGAGTTACGTTTTTTCGAACTTCCGACTTCAAAGAGCGAAGAAGCGACTCGCTTCTCGATAGTGCTGGTTGAAACCGAAGTAGCGAGTGGATCGGGTCACTCTTTACTTATTGTTGTGGAGAAACCTTGGTAGTGAGAGAACTTTACATTCTAAAAAAAATTCGTTCTGAACGCCAGTCTTATAACAGTAGTACTAAGAAGTTATGGAATCGGCCTCAAAAAACTCGATAATTCACGAACGCACTCGTCCCCCCGAATCTACACCATTCCAGCAAGCATTTACCCCATCTTGAAAAGTAGAGAATTGCATTCACACACACCCTCCAGATATCAAAGCTCATATTAAACCCGCGCTGAGAAGTTCTTTACAAGGCGAGCGCAGCAGATATCGGGGTCAGTAACGCTTCTTTAAAGCTCGTGACTGCCCCCATCAGTAACGCTCCAAGGGTTCATTAGTCCTTTACTCGCAAGGAAGAAGCGCCTGAAATATACACGCAAGGTCCTTCCCTGTTGCTGCAATGAGTGACTACGAGAATTACTGAATGCACCATCAAAAGAATGGTCGTCATGCGATATATAAAATAGAGGTGTATAAATGTACGAAGGGGCGAGGGAGGAGGAATGGAAAAAGCAAGTACTTGCTGGAGCGGAATATTCGGGGAAAGATTGCGTAGGGCAACAAATAGCATTTAGTACTAAGTAAATCATGATTCAATAGATTTCCTGCATGCATGATATCTGTAGAGAGATTTACAGAGAGGCTTTCTAGGGCGAGAAGGACATTACCCTCCAAATTCTCTCGGTGAAGTTGGCTATTATGGGTAAGACAAATCCAGGTCTTCCAAAAGAAGACCCCTACCTTCAAATTCTCTCAGAATATACGTGTGCGCCTGGGGATTGGCAGCACCGCGAAAACCTGCAAGGTTTCAAATAATGGCTATAAAAAAACTGCAAATGGCAGTTTCCTACGTATATTCAATGTCCATTTAAAGCAGATGTACGCAACTCTACTATTTGCTCGGGAAGGTACTGTTTTCGCAAGTATTGCAGAGCACGCTGGCTGGTATTTACTCGCTACTCACTACATCTGAACGAGAAAACATCTCAAAGAATCCACTATCATCAGCATCCCCAAGCTAGTACAGAGAATCTCTGCGATGACCTCCATGCATGTATAACTTGTCGGGAAAGCATTCACGAGTATTCCCAACACTTGGGATAAAAATAGCAAAATTTTTACGAGTCTTTTTTGGGCAAGCATCACAAGTGATTAGAATTCAGATTTACATAGGTTTTTTGGTAACGGCTGGATAAACTCTTATTCGTCCCCAATTTGTCGCCAGATTAAAAAAGCAGCGAGCGCTTCAAACGAGAGATTACATCTACACTTTCGAGATGGGCCAGACCGTTTCAACTTATCTTAGCAAAGACGGGAGTAGAAGCCTGGGGACGAGCACCTAAAAATTTTTGTGCAACGCCATTTTTGATGCTAAGCATGCAAAAAGTAATAGACCCCTCATGCAGTACAGGAAAGCGCAAAGCATATCCTTTTTTCGACTAAAAGACATATTATTAGAGATACCATCTAGTACAAAAGACATGTATATGACATATATGCATCCACCAGGAGGGAAAAAAAGAGGAGATTGACAGGCGAAAACTGGAGAGAAAGTGGTCGTAGGCATGGGAGCTGCAAGGATGTGCATGACCCCCTGGTGAGGAGACAGCGGGTAGTTTACAAGGAGAATCCAAGCGGCAACAAAAAAAAAAGACAAAAAACATTAAAAGTACTAGAGCACTTTAAGGCTCAAAAAAGAAGCAAAAACATTGCCTGGCAGCTTGCCATACGCCCGTTTGTGCAGACGATTAAGCTTGTAGCTTCTAGTAGAACGGAAGGCAGAATTATTGAGGCACACATCCCTTGCAAGAAAGAATGTGGCTTCAAAAAAAGGAAAATCGCATAGAAACACTTGCTTCGAACTCTCTGATTAATCCTAAAACCCGATTAAGACCAAGTTCACGACAAAATATCAGTAAAAAAAAAGCTACATCCATTTTAACAATTCAGCAAATCCTGGCTCAAAAGATGGATATTCCCGCTTTTTTCCTTGTTTCACGTCCCTCTTCATCAGATTTTCCTATTATTTTGCTTATTTTTTGGCTCTTCATTTTGCATATCAAAAATGACAATTTTTTTCAATCAACAAATAGAGAATATTACTGCACGGAAGGATACAACAAAGGGAGAGCGCTTATATAATAGCATTAAAAAGGAATGAGAGAACACACTAAGACCCAACAGGTCTTCAAATACATATATATCATCACAAAAGGTACCAAATCAACTGCGTGCCAAAACCCAACAAATAAAAGAGTAAAACGCGTTGTATATAAAGCTGAAAAAAGTCAGCCGCAACAGTATTAACCAAAAACTGGATAATACAAACAAATTTACTCCAATTTTGCTCATACAAACTGTTGAGTACAACAGTGTCCAGATTCCATTGGAAAAGGGATAAACATACCCCCAGTGCCAAGGAGTAAACACACAAGGCAAAAAATAAAAGTCGGAAAAACGTCTACAGAAAACCCTAGAAACGATTAATGCTGAAAATAAGTACCACCCAAAACAAGCACAGCTTTCGCAGCAAACGGACGCCCAACCAAGCAACGCTTGAAGTGTACCAATGTTCACAAACACTGGGATTTTTTATACGTATAAACTTAGCCAAAACAAGCGGAACGCATACATTTACAAAGAAAAAATGAGTATATTACAGTAGATTGCATTTTTTAGCGAAGAAATAGCGTCAATAATACATTTATACATAAAGCCCATAATGAGCAACTGTCATATCAAATTCACTACTACTTGCATTGCAAACACACACGCATATAGCTGCTAAAACAGCAGTTCACCCACAACAGGGAAACAGGCTGCAGCGTAGCGTGATCACACGCGAGTTAGCTCGTTGACATTTTAAAAAAAAGCCTAAATTTGATATACAACTAGTAACTGTCTTCTCCAAACTATAGGCTATTCCAGGAGCCTCTAAATGAATCTAATTTTCCATCTGTTGGGTGAAGAGAGGGTTATTACATACGTGTGTGTGTCACAAACCGTTTGGATTAAGACAGCGTTATTACGTACGTGTGTGTGTGTGTCATAAACCTTTTATTACATATATTAGAATGATGCAATATTGCTTTATGGCAGCTAGATATGCACATTGGTCCGTAAATTTGCAATTCTGAGCTACGAAATAGAGATGGAGAAAGATAACTATATATGTATAATAACTTCGTATAATACACAACACGAAGCTGGGACATAGAATTACAGAATATACAATATCAATCTTCAAGCTCGTTTCAAGGCTAACAAATGGAAAAAAACAGAAAAAATAACCAAAAGCAGAAAAATGGCAAGTTAAACAAGAACAGGTAAGCTAACGCAGTCGTGTGTCGGTCTTTTAATGAATAAAGTGCCAGTAAAAGAGAATATGGACAGAATATGGGCAGAGAGAGAGATATATATATGTATAAACTAGAGGATGAAACACACAAAGCACACAAATAAATATATACAGGTTTATCTCGGGAAAAAACTCACAAAACAGCAAAAAAAAAGATAATCGTACAAATCATAAAGACCAAAGTTGGTCTACACTTTGAAAACAAGGTTTTTGGTATAAACCTCCCCCAAATACAAAAATATCATACATCCTTTGCCATTCTAAAGTGAACGTTGACGTCAGGGTTCTTTCCTCTTTTTGCTAAGCACACACAACATCCCTAAACATAATACACCAGCCTTAACTCTAAAATATATCCTTACTGCACAAAAATGACGGATAAAAATACACAAAAAAGCTCTTCAGAACTAGCTTTTTTGTTAAGAAAAAGAGTCGAGGTACCGGCAAGACGCACTAAATGAGATGTAAGCAAGCTCTCTTATGCAACATGATAGAACTGCTGTAAAGAGGAATTGAAAAATATCACTTTTATCTTTGAAAAAGTGAAATTCTTCATAAATTTTCACCTTTTATGCGCTGGAACATATACATATTTTGATGAATATCTGGAAGGAAAGGGGTACTACTATGAAATTCCTGGATGATATCTTGTTATAATAGTACATGAAGAATGACTTAACTCAGGGTTATTATGTTCCTTATATATTAGTTATTGCCAACATTTCAATTAAGCAGGAAAGATTAGACATTGGTCCCCAAAGTCAGCCGAAAAAGAGCAAAAGGAGTGCGAATCCAGCAGAAGATAATACATTTTAAAAATTGATACACGCTGGTAACCTCCATTGCAATTTTTTATTCTCCAGGAGAGAATAAAAAATTCATGCACATGTGCGCACACACACAAATACACACGCCATGTCATAGACTAGACACAATAGGGTATAAAGAAACGAAACTAAAGGATGCCAGAGGGAATGAAGAAAAAACACAGGAAAACTGCAATAAAGTTGAGAACATTTTGCAGCCAACTCTCACCAATGCAGGGGAACACACAAGCCAATGAAATCAACAATTCTTCAGTAGTCTTACTCACATCTTCAGTAAAAGGCAACACACTTCCTTATACACTATACATACGATCGCAGATTACAATGGTAAACAAAATCAAAACTCCAGGAAAACATAAGAACTTCTGGAAAACACATAAAACTCCAAAGAAAGGCACACAAACTCCACTCAAACACACACATCTCCACTCAAACACACACATCTCCACTCAAACACACACAAACTCCAACACTTCAAAGAGAACACAACATACTAAAAAACTAAGACAAGCAAAATAATACCTCAAGAGCGAATATAAAGAACTAAAAACACACCTATATATACTTTTTTAACACACATGAAGGGGATGCCAGAGGATTCTCATGAAAAAATCTATCACACGACAAGTAATTACTCCAGAAAGTTATACTGTAAAGCAAATATTCGACATTTCATACGATTTTTTCCTTATCAAACAGACGAAGCTATGCTTACATACAAGAGAGGCTGCTATACAATGTTATAAAGCCATTTGAATCGCTAAAATGCCACAGTATGACGGCTAAAAACAGTATCAGCTCTCTATAATACCCTTTATATATAAAACCTTCAAATTCTCTTCAACCAGAGCTATGGCCTGCTTAATTCCTCCTCTTTCCTTTAATGCTACTCCTAAACACTACAGCGGCCCGGAAGCTTTCAACTGCAGAGCCACCATACTTCGAATCAGAAAAACTGTTTCGCTTCCCCGAACGGCCACAGGCAACCCTCCATCTGTTTTGCGAATATTCCCTCCTAACACCATTGGGAGGGGTTAGATTACCTTCTAACATGCCATAAACCAGTGAAGAGATATACTTTATGCAGTCTATGCTCCTATTCACACACACATACACATAAAAGTCAAAGGAAAGCTGCCCTACGGCGGTGCTGGATCCATTTTCGTTGGGAGTTTTTTCTTTTTTTTCTGCATTCGCTGTTTTACTAACGTTCGAGCCACGAGGAGGATGGAGTGACTCATCAACAGCAGAAGGGGTAACGTGAAGGCTTGACGGAACCTCCGGGTACGGAGGACCAAAAGTGAGGAAAGTGGTGTGATGATAATCGTTTACGAGAGGTAGATGGTATTCGTTTTTCACATTCTCGAAAGTGGGAGGGCATGGGTATGATGGGGATACTCGTGCAACAACAGGGAGCGGAGTATCATTAAAGAGGGATCCAAGGGAGGATGGTAGGCCATACAGCTTGGTATGATCGTTTGACTTGCTATTCACTACACCAGTGGTAGAACATGCGTTGAGGGGAAAGCACTGCGTTAAACAAGGATCGACATATTGTGAAAACGCGACAGAAGAATCAGCAGGTTGGTAGGAAGGAGTGCATACACTATGATTGCTATGATGGCTGCTGTTTCTGTAGAATTCAAGAGGAGTGGAAACACTAGCAGACATGGCATTTGCCAGTAAACTCGCATTACCAGGCTCATTCATGGGAGTAATTATGTCATTTACACTATCATTACGGCCGCTAATACTGCTCGTATTACGACTGCAGCTGCCTCCAATCAAAACTTCATTACTACCTGTAGAAGCATCAGCTGCTACTCCCATCAAACTATTAGGAAAAACGAAGCTATTCGAATGGAATCTAGCTCCATTGGGGATGGAGTCGGTGTGGCTAGCACACATGCTTGCAACAGGGAAGTTTTCGCTTTCTTTGTAAGAAGAGCATTGCGGAGGTAGCATATGAAGTGCAGGAGTCATTACCTTTCCTGTAACAGTGCAAGGGGATGCAGGGGTGTGTGTGTAAGGTCTAGGCTCAAACAATAGGCCAGAAGAAGCATTTCTGGCCGAAATCTGGTGACCAAATCGGGTATTCAAGCTCACGCTTCCTGCAGAAGAGGCCAGCACAGCGGGGGATTCTTCTTCATAGTATTGGCAATGCTGCGATGTTGTGGGGTAGTATGATGGCGGATTATTCTGATACATTCTAATCCCTTCTCCTTCCACTACAAAGGGTAGAGAGATGGAAACTGCATCGCTGCCTTCACCTGCTTCTTTCAATATAAACTGTTTTCCAGGAGTAGTAAAAAACTGCTGCTGAGAAGAGGCACAGCAACCTCCAATCCCCGGAATATGTACTATAGCTTCCTTCCCTTCAAAAGCTAAGGAACTTCTCACATTTTGTGTAGGAGAAAACATATGACTCGCTGACTCTTCCAGACAAGTCACAAAGGGGATATGCTGCGAGTCCTTGCATGTATTAGAGGGTAGGCTAACCATCAAATCGCCACTCCTAGCTACTCTATGATCATCAATGGCAGCCTCCCTGACGACTTCCCCCGTATCCACCTCCTTAGAAAGCCACTTCAAAACACTGTTCTCAAAAGCAGCGCCTCCCTTTAAGCCTCCATTGTTACCTGCCATATTTGCACTTCCCAGAAAATTCTCCCCTGCCGTTGAATCTCGAAGATTTCTCCTGTTTCCATCATACAAAGCCCCCTGAGATAGATCTAGAGATCCTTCTGGGAGCGCAACACCGGAAGTCGCAAAGTTTCCAATAGACTGCTGCTCATTCCAATCTTCAAAGGCATTGCCAACGTGATATCCTACACCATGACCGTATTCTTCTGGCAACCCCCATCCATCAGAAATGCCTTGGACTACAAAGGAAGGTAGACCGATGCACCCATCAGGAGTACTACTGCTGCCCCCCTCATGGCCACCCCACGTAGCATATCCCCGATTTAAATACAAATGCGGATAAAGCTGCTCCTCCCAGTTCATCTCTTCAAGAAGACAACCCTCCTTGAGGTCCAATCCAGCTTGCTCTCCAACTCTACTGCCATGAAGTTCCATCAACGGACCGTAGCTCAGAGATGGTAGCTTTAATCTTCCAGAATCAGCTAGGATGGCCGTTTTCTTATCTTCAGCACTCGGCTCCACACACTCTGAGAGGCTATCATCTCTTGCTCGGCCTAAGCTCACCGTCGCATTCAATGAGGGGGAGGGGACACCTCCATAAGCACACATTTCATCTTCACAAGCTCTCCTTTTAGGAGCTCGAAGGAGAGAGGCCTCGTTATCACGCTGTAGCATACTAGGATGGAGTGAAAAAGAATCAGCGTGTATCAAAGCTGGATTAGCTGGGTATGGGTAGTATTGGCAACAGTCAAGGAGGGGATTACTATGGTGGGAATAAGAGAGGCTTGATCTCTTGCAGGGCGAACTGCTAGCGTCGAAGGTGGGAGAGAACTGATCGCCTTTGTTTAAAGTTGCAACCTTAGAGGTAACCGGCCAATTGCTCTTTTCTAGTTGAAATGTCATCCCTTTCAGCTGCTCTTCTCCTGTTGTGCTAATGGAATGATGCGGGTCATTTTCATGTAATCCCATATAGATGTATTCTGGGATAGATTGCATGTACACAGTGGGTTGTGTGTGTGTTGCAGATTTCGCGTGTGTTGCTAAATCTGCGTGAGCTGCAGAATATGCATGCGTAGCAAACTGTGTGTGCATCCTAGGTTGGGTGCATTTTTCAGGTTTCTCATGCATCATAGGCTGCATCTCTGGCTTTGTGGCAAGCTGTGCGTGAGTACCAGGCTGACTTTGTGCACTGCCTGCTGCATCATTGGAAAATCGGGTATCTGCATGAAACCTAGGTCTATCACTCATGTGTGTGTTCGCGGGGCTTTCACCAATAACCTCATTCGGTATCGCTATAAGAGAAGCTTCACGCACAAGAGATTGAGAAGACAGCACACCTTCCTGATCAATGCTATTCAAAATAGTGTTGGAAGAAAAATCTCCACCAAATTTGCTAGCCTTCTCCAGTGGGGAACTTTTATCACTTGAGGCACAAAAACTATAATTATCATAGAGATCTTCAGCGTTGACGACGCCGCAACACACATCACGACCAAAACAACTATAATTGCGATTTTTATATGCATTATTATCACCTTGAATTTGCACCATTTTTACTGAGGATTTGCACCTTGGCATTCCTTCATTAAAAGACGAAATTGATTCGGTTCCATCTTCAATCATCACAGTACCTTGAGGAGTAGCATAGGGGCGAGCGAAACGAGAGACTAATTGCTCATTCAACTCCCCAAGTGAGAGAGAAGGTTGTGCAAGAAAAAAGAGATTATCTGGCTTCTTCTGTTGAGTAGGCTTAAAGTGTGAGGTAGCTTCAGTGATCATAGCAATCTCTCGCTCTGTGGGGGCCGTAGCTTTCGAGATCATACCGCTACTGTTGCCATCAGCATAGCTGCATTGATTATTTAAGTTAGTAGCAGCCTGACTACCTAAATGAGTCCGGGATGCACAGAAATCCAGCGAGGTTAAATAGCCAGGAAAGTAGGCTTTATGTCTCGAACACATGCACACACCTTCATCCATGAATAGTGCATCCCCTTGCTCACCTCCCAAACTGTTCTGAAAAATACCAGAAATCGCTACATCTTCAACAAAGTTCAGCCTTTCGGCGACTTCTGGATGTGAACTCTGACAATATAGAGAGAGGAATTTCATTTCATGAGGAGGAAGAGGATCGTTAATGCAACTTGAAGAGGGGCTGCAATTGAACAAGTTACTGCAAAACTGCTCGCTGGGATTAACGTTTTGTGCCTCCTTCTCTACTAAAAGAGAGGGGTGTTTTGGAGAACAAATCCTCATATTTGAAGGGCTTTTAAAGTCTAGATTTTTCGGCAAAGAAGGATCAAACTGCTCAGCAGCGCTAGACGAGCAGATTTTCAAATTCAGTGGAGCTTTAGAGAACTCATATGAAGCACTTTCTTGGGTGAAGAGGGAGTCATGCACTTGATCACCACAACTAAGTGGTATCTCTACGAAAGGAGTATCAACAGGATACTCCACGAGAGAGGATAATGAAGGAAAGCATCCTCGTTTTAAACGTTGAATATCAGGTAAAAGATTTGCTGAGGACGTTTTTTCTCGCACAGAAGGTGATCCCGTTGTGACTTGACTTTTTTGCCCTTCATTATAGTGGTCTTCCTCTTTCTCCATCTTCATGCTGATGCACCCTTCTGCATCATGAATTTCACGACAATTCACCGCTGGTGATGAGATCCTCTCCTGAAAAAGTTGAAGATCTTCCGCAAAAGAAGAACAGCACCTTGCTAACGCGTCGGTACTAGCTTCTCCTTGTAGAGACTGCCCTCTACGGAGGATTTGCTGTGTTCCGAATACGAGGCATTTGCTACCTTCCAAAGTCTCTTCAATCAGCTGAAGGTTGCTCTCACCATTATTGTGTGTTTCAGAGCAAATCCCGATGTCATGGCACCGGCTTTTCACACTGCTAGTCAAATGAGGCGGTGCTCTCCGATCAAGATATTCACCATCATCTACAACTGGAGCTTCCTTCTGAGAGCTACTTGAAAGCATGCAGCTAGAAGTGCTTCGAATAAGAGACCACTGTTTTTTGAGTTCTTTTAAATCAGCATCACTAAAGGATGCCTTCAACGCTTCGCTGCCAAAAAATTTCCTCAACTTTTTTGTGGGGAAAAAGCGCGTAAGTGAGGGTTGAGTATCATCAATCGAGCTAGACACACCTTCCGTGCCTAGCGATAAGTGCACACCAGCCTGTGCTTGAAAAGGACCACTAGACGGAATATCAAGTACCTCCTGCTTAAAATTTGTCGGTGAGAATCTTGTTTCTACTGCTCCCGGTGGAGTAGTAACAGACCTCCATGTCTTTCCTCCTACATCAGAACAGCTTGTCGAAGAAGCCGGCGAAAGAGTCGCATAGCAGTGAGAATTCTGGAAGCAGATTTCGTCGTTCAGCATCAATAAATCCTCATGATTTCCTTCTTTAGGTGATGAAGGCGAAGCGTTGGTAGTCGTATTCACATTGGTAGTAGCTAGAGTATGAGCAGTATATGTAGGATTAATAGTAGCAGCAAAACAGCTACATGCAACGCTACTCGTTTCATCCTCTTCATTCCCAAAACAGCTAGAGCGTAAAGAAATTTCCTGTGATGGTATCACCAGCGAGTTATGGGAGCAACTTTTTGTAGAGATAAAGTTAGCAGATTGCTCATCAGCTGTGTGCAAAGTTTTTCCAGTACCGTTTGCAAAGCTGCTATCGTCCTTGACGAATAGCTTTGGAATACTGCAAGAATTCGGGATACTTGCAGTGTATGTACAGCTGATACCGACGGAGTCCGAGGGAACCATAACAGATGGGTACACACGAGAGGGAGAAAGAGGCAGGGAAACTACAGTTTCACATGGCATATTAACATTAAAAGCGTGATGATAGCCATCTCCGAAGCTACAAAACGAGTCAGAGAGGGTACCACAAGGGTCAGATCGTATATCCGTAGTGACAGCACCGCCATAAGTATTATTCTGGAGGCTAGAATCACCAATATCCTGAGAAAAAGTAGTATTTGATAAACCTTCAAACACATTTCTATCTCCAAAATGAATCTTTCGCTCGCTATCCGTCTTCAATCCAGAAAAATTAGCGTCTTCTAATGATTCCTCCGCTGAAACTACAGAATAAAGCTGCTGTGAAGACCTTGCATTGCAGCCCTTTGCAGGAAAATAAAACTTCTCTTTAAATTTTAAAGCAGCAGCGGAAGCCATCTTTGCGGGAAGCTTACCAGCCTTATATGATGAGGAAAGCAAGGAGGGGGAAACATCATCAACTGCATCACCAACACAGTAGTCTACGAAAGATTCACACTTCAGAGCATCCTCTTGCAAGGAGTTCATGGGCAGATTTAAGCATGAAGAAGAGGATAACTGTTTTTTATCACTGACAGTCCTATCACTGAGATACATGTTATCAACGACATGCTTGGTATCACTGAAATCAATCACCTTCAAAGTATCCACCGATAGATCAGAGCTACTCTCCTCATGATGCACCACTGGATGCACCCCCATACTTTCAGATACACTCAAAGAAACTTCTTCATCATGCTGAGAGGCACCACCCAATGTGGAATTTCCAGCCAATCCAGTGCTAATACTAACACTACCCATCGCGCTGCCTAAGAGATTCTGATCGAAGAGGAGTGAAGGTGCGCGAGGGACAGAAAGCACAGCAGACGACAATGAGATAGGAGGCTTTAGTGAGGATGAATGATCAGCGATTTTTGATGACTTAGAAGGCAACGAAAATTCAGCTCTTTCAGTGCTGCACTGACAAGCGCAAGTACCTGCTTCCTTTGATCTATCGTAAGATTCACTGATTGACTCCGGAGGGCACCCCCTTAAGAGTGTTTCGGTGCCTTCTAGGATGTGAGGGTACGAGTTTAAATGATGGGTAAAGACTGCAACAGAATGCTGTGGCTCTTTCTGATCATTGAAAAATGTAGGCTTCTTACATTTTTTTCCAAAGGCGCAACAAGGGAGGAGCTTAGAGGGGGTTTCAGCAATCTGCTGCATGCTCTCCAGTTGGACGTTACCAGCTTTATCCTCTGTAGAAAATGATCATAATCATACTTTTTAAAATGAGCTTGCAGAAGATAGTTGGCCCGAATATCAAAATTTTAACATATACCGAACTAAAATAAATGCTTTCCATCCATTAATTTACAGCTAATGTTAAAAATGGGAGGATACGCAGCAAAACGAGAATCTCCACGATCATCGCATAGAAATCTGCATTTAGTCACAAACTTTATGAAAACGGTAAAAAATCTCAAAGTTTTACATATTAATGGCTATCATAAGAACATGCATTAACAAGACAAAACTCAATAGAAATCATTCTTCTCGGGTTCCAAGTGCAAGCATACTCAATTCTAGAAGTTGCAGCATACATTTTATCGCTAAAGCTATTCAAAAATGCTGCCTTTACTAACCTAATTGCGAAACCGATGAATTCGTAGGATTCCTGCAAAATGACTCTTTCCCTTTCTTAAGATACACCATATCCACAAAGCTCTGTCCCAAAGCCAAATGCTCCGCATCTTCGCAAGGAGTTATTTCCTTAGCTCGCTTTGCAGAATTCGTCTTCTTCTTCGTTCCTCTACCATGGCAAGAAGCCTTTGGAGAGCAAACACGTAACAATCCGTTGCTGGAGCAACCACCAAGGCTTTTAAGATGGACGGATCCTTCCAATGAATCCAAAGCTGTATCCAAGGTGCATGATCTCTTGGAAGGATGCTTATTGGATCCTCTCACCACGCGAAATCCATCAGAGGTGATAACATCGCAATACCCACCTTGCTGCAGCTTCGAATTTACCTCCACCGTATCACTACAGCCCTGAAGAAGCCAAGGGGGGGGAGTGCGTGCCTCCAAGGGGGGGGCATTGCTCACACCGAGCATGGCACCCCCAATAACGATATCACCTTCATCTCTCACATCCCTCTCGTATCCCTTAACCCAATGTCGTCCATGCTCCCCATGATCCCACCCTGACGCTTGAGCAATGCCAATACATTGTGTATGCACGTTGCCTGGTTTTGGTCCTCGCAACACACAGTTTTCAGCAAGAGGGTGACAAAACACAGGGAACTCAGCTTGTGACTGACGCCAACCACCAATGTCGTATTCTCCGCTTCGCTTAAGCCACGGCACGCAGCCCTGTTCTTTGATTAAAAACCCGCTATGTTGGAATATATTTGAGCTATTCTGAAATGCATACCCAGGAAATAACATCCGGTGTCGAAGACTCAGTGCTGACGGTGTTAACTTTCGTGAAGGATTTACGAGTAACCGAGAATATGGGCAGTAATATTTCTATGGCGAGAGGTAGATAAGAGAAGCTCAAATGAATTACTAAGCCTCTTCCAAGGCTTGTATTAATCGAGGAAAAGGGGTAATATACAGAGTAGAAGCAGGTGTTCAACTGCTATGATTCAAAAGCTCAGCATAAACAGGCTAGATTTAGCCCAAGGGGCAATATATCGAGTAGAAGCAAGCGGTCAATTACTATGCTTCAAAAGTTCCAGTATTCAGTGCAACAAGAGGCTAGATTTAGCCCCTTACCGATCGAATGCTTTTAAAGCAAGATCTTTAGACCAAAAACGTTAACAATCTTAACTTCTCAGACGGCGATGCATCAACAGAAAAACAAAAGGAAGGTCAATCCTTATCTTTGATAAGCAAAAGATCCAGAAAGCAAGTTACACACTCAAACCAGTAGGAACGGACTCAAAGATACCCACATAAAAAAAGATAAATCAATATATTAGTTTGGCTTGTTAGACTTTTCACCTAGCATGAAAAGCAATTTTATTCCGCAAGGTAATGAGTAGTTCGCCTAGCAATTGGATCGGCAGGATCATCCAAACTGAAAGCCTAAAGACGCAACTACTTTTTCGCTTCAAAAAAGCCAGAAGCCAATCAATTCAAAGGCGATGTTCCTCGCTTTACCGGGCCCCGTCGCAAGCTACGCCACGTTTAGTTAAGCCTACACGGGTACCTTCAAAAAGGTAAATCACCGCTCAGTAATAAGACAACTACA
Source organism: Nephromyces sp. MM_2019 (assembly GCA_015657535.1). Lineage (NCBI taxonomy): Eukaryota > Apicomplexa > Aconoidasida > Nephromycida > Nephromyces > Nephromyces sp. MM_2019. Next base: position 50,790 of record JADHZB010001669.1, read on the forward strand.
AAAGATGTGGTGGCCTAGAGTAAAAGAAACAAAATCTAGGAGCCATTCTGACTAGACGACGTGTAAGAGTGTAGTCGCATATAAAAGAGGATAAAAGGAAGGTAACAACACTTTTGGGGGAAAGCCAACAATTTGGGGGGTAACCAAGAGCACCGCGCAAGGGTTAACTGCAGATTTTGTACTGAAACACACTAAATCATAAAGAGCCAGACTTTGAAGAATTGTCGGAGCAAATTAGCAAGTTAAGTGCCGGTTTCGACTTATTTGCTGTATACCATACATTCCCCAGGACCATTTGCCGTGGCTCTACCAACTCTTCAGAACGGCGGTTCACCGGGCTAACACTTGAAACTTCATCGCACTACATGAGCATATGCCACCTCTTGTGCACTACTTGCTCAGACAAAGGCATTCCGCCGCAGGCTTCACAATTTTCACTGGAATAACGAATAAGTCCCTATGCGGGTATTAGCTGCAAAAAACACGCTGTGCGAGGTTGCCCGGGGGCACACACACCACAATTCATGCTTTTGCGGCAGCGACGTGGGAGTAGAGTGGGTGGCGAGGGGCACCCCTCAGCGCGCAAGCTTCAAAGTCGGCCACGAAGGGCGTGTCTTGGTGACAAAGTTAACAACCAGTGGAAAGTGTCACGAACCGATTGAGAAGGGTGTGTTTGCCATCTCATTTTGTAAGGGCATGTTTGCAATCTCACTTCGGAAGGGTATGTTTGTTGTCTCATTTTGTAAAGTCCGAAAAGTGTAAAGTAAATGCACGGAGGCGCCTTAATCTGGGTTATATTACACGGAAAACACCGCATGCAATACGGGTTTATCAGGTAAGTCCTAGGGGTCAGATTTAGAGTGGAGGTAAGTGGGAACCGGTAGTGCTCATGAGGATATTGGTAGAGAGCTTTGGAAAACAAGCTGGATAATCACAATGCACATACGTAGCACTCGCTGGCAGCCTGTTTTCATCAAACTAGGAGCCCCTCCGGAGAGCTGAGGAAGAGCCTAGCGCTAATGAACAAATTACATGGCATACTGCTGGCTTCAGTAGTTTTCTACGCACCATTTAGGGACTGACATCATTTACCACTTTCTGTTTTTGTATGTGTATCTCGCGTTTGTATTAATAGTCTTTACGTGCAGGTAATTCAGGCGAAACTGTGCCACCTGCTCTGTATATAGTTTCTAGAAGCTGAGATCAAGTTTTGTTTTGCACTGTACCGACTGGAAGCTCCGTGAAACCCCGAGCCGCAACCTAATTTTTTCTTTTCAAGGTATAGTCCACATATTCAGTGCACGTACTGCCAATGGGAGAGGGCTGCATTTACACATTTTTTGCCTCCGTCATATGAGAGCGGCATAGATATTGTCCTATATCATCCGGCAGTTTAAATTTTACGACCCTCAATAGTTACAAATGCTTAGCTCTTTTTTCCAAGCCACGTTATGTAGTATTCTCATCTGCAAAAATTAGATTACGGCCTATTCCTCCTTGTCAAAAAAAAGTTTAACATGAAGCAACTAATGAAAGCAGCTCGCTCAAAGTGTAGTTTTTGTAGTCTTTCATTGTGGTATGCATCATAAGCCTGTTCCCGCATACAATTCTGAGAATGGCTGCGCGACAAAGCCCTCGCAAAAAGCACTTTTCTTTCTCAGTCAGTAGTTTTCCTACTCAAATAAAGAGAAAGAATCTTTTAACTAAGGAAAGCAAGTAAAAGTCGCTTGCCAGAAAATGTTTCCCACACGGGAAGAATACACAGCTCGGTAGATGACCTAGGTACAGTATAGCGGAACATTAAGAGTTGCTGGTCGGCATTCTGCGGTTAGAGGTAGCAAAGGACGATGCAGTGTATAGGAAACTCTATGCTTATGAAATATACGGTTAGAGCCTTTAGCAGAGGCGTATTGGGGTGGCATCGAGGTGGTATCGTTTGTTTCGCTATACCCCAATCGCGAACAAACTAAGAAAACAACGCCAGTATTGGAAATCGATAAGCTAGCTTTGATTCCCTTAAATTGTTACGAATGCCAAACATTCTGCAAGCAGCACAAAAAGTGCTGGTGGTTCGTGCTCTGTTTGGATAAACATACATGAGGAACTTTTAAAAGTTAGTAGAGAGGGTACAATCATTCAAATTTGGAGTACGGCAGCCCTTCAATTTAGCTTTGTTATTTCAATTTTTTCTCAAAGAGCAGTTTATCAGCACCAGCACTGGGTAGTGCGCGGGATCGGTATTATGAAAGTAGACACTACTACTATTCCAACCCCGTTGTTCCCGTTTCTGAATCTGAAAATGAAATATAAATGTCGTTTTGTAGCTGTTATGTTGGATTCAAGGCTAGATAAACACTAATTTCGTGATATATATGTTTACACAAAGCATTGAGGTGGCAAAAAGAGCAATGGAAAGAGCACATCGGAGTAGCTGAACATCAAGCACATTGCCAATTAATGCTCCTAGCTGAGATTAATACTCGATCATCTGATAAATTGAGTGATCTCGTTTGGATGGTAGAAGGCGAATTATAAATTGAACGACACCTAAAAAAATCTGCAGCTTTTATTTGAGGTACGGTTCGGTCGTTTAATTGCTACTTGAGTAATCTATGTGAATATGATTCCAAAGTTCTCCTAAAGGGTTTGTGAGCAAACACATGCAGCTAACACGTATCACAAAGGGTCCAAATGGATGTGCTCAGTAAATAGGGTCTCCTTCAAGTAAGCTTTCCTTCGTTGTATTATCCGTGACGAAAAACTTTCAAGGCACCCTATTCGAATAGTTTTGGTATTCTCGCTGCAATTTCTTTCCGCTTGCGGTCCAAAAAAATCCAACTTGTGTTCTTGATAATCACAATATTGTAGGGAAATCCAGCCATAGCCAGACATCAAGTATTACTCGACCACAGCGTATCGGCAAGATTTTTCCGGTATTTCGCTTCAGAGAATAATTATGTGATCATACGGCTATAAAAATCGCCATAGCAAACAAAATCTAGCCTCTGAACAGGAATTAAACTCATCAAAGGTCTGAGCTACCAGCGAAGTGTGATTCCCAATGGTGCTAAGCGTTGTTCCGGGAGTTCAATCCACACACTGCAGGCAATAAGCGAGGGAATTTCGTTGTAGTGTAGTACTCGAGAGCTAATACACTGGTGCGCACTAGTAATTAGCACATGTTCAAGCTTTGTAATTGGAAGCTAGAATTTTTTTTCTATGTAAACAAATTCGTAGACCACGGAGTAGCTAACAAAATAGTGCATGCGTAGCGTTGCGGTAGTGTTCTCCCGCGTCTCATTTGTTACTGAAAGGGAATAAACTACGCAGAAAAAACCATATAGGGAGGGGTTTTGTTGGAACATAAATGGAGGGCTGCCGCGTATTACTCCATGAAATGACTTCTACGATATTATGCAATGTAAAATACGAATAGCTTTTTAGTTTCTCATTACGAATATAGCCACACTCTCTATTCTGATACTGATCTCATCGTGCCTTTATTCTGCGAGATAGATAGGTATCCCAGCTTTCTAGTCAAGAGTTATTAGTCACTTTTTTCTTTTCACCCGCCTAACAAAACTGTATATCACAACACCTTACATCCTGTATGTAAAATGACAATTTCAATAAAAGAACATAATTTTCTAGATGATCCAAAAAATGGTGTCTTCCGTTGTCGGAGAGTTCTCCCGGGAGTTTCGAACGCGAACAGCCCTTTTCATCTGCCCCAAACTTCTACTATTACCGTTCATTAAAAAAAAACTATTAGCATCACCCGTCATGCATTCTCGGCCTTTATAAAAGAGTTTAAACATGATAATCAGTATTTTAGTCTAGCAGACATTGTTTTCTCGGGTTTATCACATGTGCCTTGTGAGCCTTCCTGCCTATGACCATACAAAAGATGCGTATCCATTAGCAATGTATTAAAGCCACCTCAATTTATAAATCCAACTATCCTATATACTGGATATATAAGATACTTACAGCGTACCTTGAACTATCGGACAGATTGCCCCTACCCCGGCGATACTTCCATCGGCCACGAAAGGAGTGATAGATATATTTATTATAGAGAATCCAGTTTTCTCACACTGGAGTGTCAGCTGCTCTAGATCCTCCGAGGTAGTACTAATTCCCAAGTCGGTGCCTGGCCCTGTCTCTATTCTCACCTGGACTTCCCGAAAGTATGCACGGTTCTTCACGGGGGCTAAGTAAAAGAGCTCATTGTCTTCTAATAAGCTTAAATTCATTTGCCATTTTTCCCCCACTTGCATTGACCTAACGTATTCTGCACTTCGACATCTTACCTCAGGTAGGTCAACGCATACTGCAAAGAATTGAAAGAACACGCTAGGCAATATCAAGTATTTGAAGCAGGGCGCATGCGGTGAAAACTTATTACACGATCAAAAAGAAGTAATAAGCGCAAAGAATTGCATATATTGGCGGTTCAGAAAAGGGTATCAGAGCATATTTTAATCACTTCACTTCGACCACTTTCGGTTAAAGACGAAGTCAATGCACAATCTTCCCAATGAAAAGCATTTGAAGGAGAAAAAAAAGTAAGCGCACAGCTGGAGGCTTGGTGAGCTGCAATTGATAATTTTTACATTAAAGTAGCGGCGAATGCAAACAGTAAAACATCACGGATATAGGCAGCTCGATGCTAAGTTCATTACGACATAAAACTCAAGGTCATAGTTTACTTCTCTTGCATATTCAAGTGAAACATGCTTCACTCTAAGCTTCGAATGGCTGCTATCACCCAAAAGCTCCTTTAGAGGCATAAGCATATCACTCATGTATCATTTTTTTAGGCAGAAGAGAGAACCCTAGCTTGTATTTTTGTGGTAAGCTGGCGCTTTTGTGGCAGCACCAGCCATATTTTCAAGGCTAGAGCACTCAACACGTATTCTACGTTTTGCTTATTCCTCTGTGCTATTCATTTAAGGCAAGGCCGCAACACCAGATCAGCAATTCTCTACGACGCTCCACGCTTTCTCCTAACATCAATGCTTATCATAAGTTTCTAAGAAACTTTTTTTCCTTTTTCCTTCATTTGCAACTATTGCATCCCCAAAAATGTAGCGGAAGTGGAAATATATCCGTGAATTTATTCGTATTATTTTCAAATCTAGCACCTCTAACAGTTTTGGCAACAAAATAAAGCGTGCTCAAGACTGACATGCAGCTGCACAGTGATCGAGTGTGCCTACGAGCACTAACCGTGGTTTACTGTGCAATTCGAACTCCGTACCCTAGGAGATCCGTCCACTCCTAATTCTTCAAATTGCACGATTAGCTGTTTCTCATGGAAGCCAGGTTCTTCACAAAGGAACTCCAGCAACCCGAAATCAGCTTTACTTCCCTCGGTTGATTGAAGCAACTTCGTAGTCATTGCATCTCTAATCGTTGCGCGTTTATACATAGGTTCTCTGAAAATTCTAAGCTTTGTATTTGTCCCCACAAATCCCCACGCGTTAGAGGGATGTTCACAGATATTAGCATCTCTTGTAATGCCTTGCATGCTTGGAAAGTCTGCTTGGGTGTGCTTCTCTGTAAGTTCGTATAAAGCGTCCTCCTGGCTTTGACCTGCTTTGCCTATCTGTAATATGCCAGTGTTAACTTCGCGCTGAGCTCTGGAAGAGGTATTATCAATGGAGCTCTCAGGGATTCCATTTTGGACGTCGGCACCAAGATAAATAACATTGCTTGCTTTTCCTTTGATGGTGTATTTAGACTCATCGTCATCAGCTGAGTACTTCGTACCCTTATTCATTGCTATCATATTTGCCAAATCTTTTTCTTCGTTATGAACTAGTGGAAAATCATTTTCATGGTCATGGGAGGCTATATCGTATGCGCTCTTTGGCTCATGAAAAGAATACTTCTGCCCACGCGCCGCGTTGTAGACATTCTTGCTATTTTTCGGACAACCTGCAACAAAATCATAGCAGTTTAGTAATATACGTTGTATGCTCTTCGAAAGCAGAGTCAAGATATCCATCAATGCTGCATAGTTACAAAAAGAGAGAACTATTGTTTAAGCTAAGCTGAAGAGACAATTTGGGCTTACTACGGTGTTAAAATTGCTGCAGTAATGAACGAATACTTCTATGGTACTGATTCTTAAGCGCTTGGGGAAGTCAGGAGCACAGACCCTTTTTATAATGATAGCTACGATATCTCGATGAATACAAATAGCAATAATAGCGTTAGAGGGGCTTTTATGTAATCCCTTGATTTAAGGAAGGCCGGCTGCCTTCAAGAATAAACAATAAATTGCATCATTTGTTTCAAAAAGAAGCCAGTGCTGCTGAGTATGTTATAAAAAAGCCTCTTACAAACATTAAACAACCACGGTATTTTTTTTGTTCATGAAGTAGGCTATTGTTTGTACCATGCAGTATTCGAATTTAGAGTGCTATTAATTTGATTGTTTTGGGAGATAATACTTAAAGCGGGATAAGATACTAGCACTGGAAGACATCTAACAGGTAGACTTTAAAAATACCAACTATTTTCGAATGGGGGCTATATCGTTTGACGCACAAAAGGTGAGCACGTTCACGTAACTCTAGTCATGGTTTTTTCACTTGATAAACAGGGCTTTTTTCGTACTTTGTCTTATGGGGCAAGCTATAGCCGCGACCTCAGTGTGCCTAGCTCTGCTCACAACAGCAGCAAGATAGTGACGTTCAACTGACATCTGCTTGTCATCGTCTTCCGGGCAGTTGAGCGAAACCTCGGAGCTAGTAATATCTCTACCGCTTCCAAGATCTCTAGTAATTACTAGCAAATCCCCTGAGTTGAAGGGATCATAATTTTCATGCTCTAGATTGATTCCTGGCGGACTTACCAATTCTGCATTCATATTATGCTCAGCGTGACTCCAGGGCACGCTTTCCTTTAGATTGTTGTGCCACTTGGCTTCGATTATATCATTAATATAAACAGGACCCTTGCTGTTCTTCCTCTTTGTATTCACAATAATATTTGTTAGCTTCCCATTTTCATTGTGGCTTTGGATTGTATCATTGTGGAAATTACAGCGAAGCTGTAGGGTCTCCGGCTTGAAGGTGTTCAGTATCTCTACACCCAGAGTCCTAGGGCTAGACATTGCAGCATCGGCGGTTGTTAGTTCTTTGCTATTCAAGTAGTCACTTAATCTTTCATTAAAGCCACTGCATGAATCTAGATTACTCGCTTTGTCAACAGTGCGTGGAAGCTTTTCAAGGGATTTCTCAGCATGGGCCAGCCCTCGAAATTCTGTTCTGATTGTGGGTGAATAGGCAACGTCGTAGCGAATATTTTCACGAAAAGGCGCTGACTCTATTTCCTTTTTACGGGAATCATTTGTGGTTGGTGCAGCTAAGCCCTGATCGTTAGTAGCTGTAGAAATGAACATAAGGGTTGATTACTTTATAGTGTTTGCGCATGAACAGGTACGATTTCATAGGTAACGGTGCTAGAGGACAGTGAAGTTGCGAACTGCAAGTGCATGAACGTACTTCGCTCGCCTGCAGCTTAAGATTAACAAAAGATCACAGGAAGAAAATGAAGAATGTGGACATTGGATAAGCGTTGTGTTATCTAGGCAGCTTGAGCGCTCGCCAGTATGTATGCCCTGAATTAAAATTGAATCTATTAGATGATGCTAATTTAGGTTATTAAAGGCAGTTAATGCGGGCTCTACGGCAGCGATGCGAGGTAGGAGAAGCTGCAACAAGCTAGAAAATCTGATTTGGACATACAGTTACATTACCTTTAACAGCTAATCCATTGCCCTCACCAGTTTCTGCGGCTTTTGCAATTCTCAATGTATGAGCTTCGCCGTGCAAAGCTTCGTTATTGCTTTCAAGGGTTTTGTCCCTTAAATTGTTTATGGGCCCTTCTACGAGGTCGACGTGCCTTTGAGCCTTTAAACCATCTAGTATTTCAATTGTGGTTGAATAGAGTTGCTGAAGGGTGGGTGAGATGCGAAGTGGCATTATGGGGCGTGACTCTATAAAATCTTCTAAATTTAAACCGATATCTTTCTCTGCTTTTACTTCGAAGGAATAAGGTAATTGCTCTCTTCGCGAAATTTCACTTTGGGTATCCAAGTTCTTACTAGAGATATTGGCGGGTAATGCACCACTCTTTTGATTACTATCCATGTTTGAAATTTCGCTCCTGCCGTAAAATAACCCTTTGCCCAGCTGACCTTCCCATCGTCCTTTTTCCAACTCTATTGTGAGCTCTGTTACCTCGGACTTATCCGTATCCCTGGTGCCTAGCCTAATTATAGATATAACGGGTAGCAATTCCTCTGTGGGCCTTAAAGTAGAAGTTAAAGAATTTTCATAAGCTGAAAAGGAGGTTCTACTAGTTGTTGGGATATTTGGTACCCCGGGCGCTTGATAGTTTACATGCATACTAGCAAACTCGTCATCTTGCGTCATTGCGTCCCCGGATGGCTGCAAAATTGTATGTGCCTCATTAAATGACGAATGGTTGTCCGATATGTTTTGCCCGGGTAAGCCGTTGTGCGCATAATTATGAGCGGATGGGTCATTGGCGGATATTTCTTCCAGGTTAGATCCATTTTCAGGCAGTGCACTGAAGTGTGGAATCATTGATGGGCCGACTACGGATGAGACGTGAGAATCTGATTTTCCTGGTGGACTTGGAACTGGCTGCAGTGCCTCTGGAAATCCTCTACCCACGTTCTCGGTAGGTCTTGTAACCGGCGTAGGTGCTACATTTTTGTCTGCTAAAGGTGATTTCAAGAAATCGCTGTCGTTAGCTTGAAAATTCTGAGATGGAACTGACCAATTATGCGGCAGTTGTGTCATGAATGACGGTAGCTCATTGTCCTGAGTTGTCGCATCTACGTGGTTTACATTAACCTTAGGTTCAGCAGTCAGATTAGTGATGTTATTGCTTTCTTGACTGGGAGAATTGTGGGGGTAAGAGTAGACATTGAGCTTCTGGAGGGTTTCCAGAATTTCTAGTTCCTTTTCTCTTCTAGCTTCATTGGGTTCCTTGTACGATGGCCGAATTAGAAAATCACCAGCTTCTCTGTTGTACTGGTAGGGTGCTTGTTGCATTTGATAGCCCGGTCCCTGAAAAAACTCTTGCTTTACTGCACTCCTGTACTTGTTAGGGTCCAGAGCTTGTTCGAACTGAGCAAACTTTTTTGCAAAGCTTCCCAAGGCATCGAGGTAAGATCCTGGTGTTGAAGAGGGAGTGTAACCTGAATCTAAACTGTTTCCTAAGTTAAGTAAATTCGATAGCCCCAGACCAAATTGATTTACGGATTGAGGAGATGACACTGATGTTGGCATAGTCGGCATCTCACTATTCGTTTGCTGCGAGTAAGAGAGTACAGCATCAGTGTTTGGTAATTGGCTTTCTGAGTTGTATGCGTAATGGCGGCTCGATGTAAGCTCCAAGCCTGTGAAGCATCGAATAAGGAGAAATTACGGAATTGAATATAGTTTTGTTTGCTTCATCTCATAAGTGAAGGCTTCTCTTTTCATGAGTCATAATTTAAGAAGAAATTAAGGAATTGAGTATAGTTTTGTTTCACTTTTCTCATGAGTGATGACATTACTTATCATGAGTCATAATATGCCGAATTTTAAATCTTATTATAGGAAAAATTATGCATGGTATCACTAGATATCTACATAGTGCATAATTTTCATGTAAAATTATCTCTTGTAATAATATATTAAGCGGCTTGAGCTTTTTTACATTGTACTCTAATGTAATGTTCTTCTAGCGCTACTTCTGGTAGGATAAATTTATCCTGTGCGACCAGCATCACAGCAATGTATCTATTCCCTGCTACAATATGCATTATTGGCCCTGGTAGTATTATTTTCTATCTTTTAGAAGTTTTTCCTAAACTATTCTCACCGGGATTCAAAGAGTTCTCTGGCGCGCCGATGCCGCTAAACGGAGACAATGATGTTAGGGTAAGCCCTAATATCCCTGCCTTGCCAATATCCCGTACCTTATCCCCAAGTCCAAATCCTAGGTCTCCATTCCAGCCAACGATATCTCCAGGCAATATTCCTGTATTCAATAAGCCATTACCAAGGCTCATAAGCTTACGAAATATGCCTGCCCTACGTATTCCACTTGCTGGCGGACTTGTATTGAGCTCGATTTCTCCTTTCTCCCGTGGTTCTTGCAAAACGTTCGCTACGGAATCCCATACTTTTTTGTCCTGTTCTTGACTAGTCTGTTGGGTTGTACGGCCGGTAGTGAAACCGCACTCGTTGCTAGCCAATAAGATAACTAATATGATAACTAGAAAGTGACTTTGGAAGCGCCTCATGTTGATCAATGTATATGCATCACAGTAACACAAGGTGTGCGCCTGAATTTACTTGTAACTCTGGGAGTAGGTTACTACGTTGCACAAAGTTACTTCGCCCACACGCAGCTATTTATGGATAGTACAGTTCATGAATGTCGGGGATACGTGGTTTTTGCAGAGGAATATGCAAGGGTAAAATTAGATATCAGTGCTTGTAGGTTTTACGTGGTTAACATGCTGTCATTAATCGATATATATGGAAATGATTCCCCAGATGGTGCGTGTATTACAAACAATGGAGAGCACAAAATGTGATGGGGTATTAATCACAATATTTTGCTAGAAATGATATGAAATGCTCTAAGTTTAGCAGAGTTTTAGACTCGGGATCCATATTAGTTCATGGAATCGACTGCTCATGCCATACATTTTTGAGAGATAGAAAGTTTAATTGATATATATAGCAAGGTAGTATATATGCAGTTCTAACTAAGCGGTTTATAGGTGTGCGAGCTGCATTTGCACCAAGAAAAGTTTCAGAGAGCCCTCAAAGTGACAAAATGTGGCATAGATGATAATTTTTAAAAGCAAAAAAAGGGGACTATGAAAGGTACAAAATATATTGACAGGGAAGCCCAGGAAAAGATAAGGCAGCGAAAGATCACGAGCAGGGTTGGATAGCCGATGGATATATTAGAAACCTTGAAGAAAAAAGAGGTAACAATATAATGAGGCGTATAGTTGCACTGCTTGACTTTAAATATGAATATCTCCTCATGGAGCCGGAAACCCAAATCCATCCATCGGCTGAGGTGCTCTCAATACAAATGTCCTGTAAATATTGGCACGAGGCTCTTGCTTTGTTGCTGCAGGGTAGTAAACCTCAAATAGGAAAACACTTATAAACTTTTATAGACACTAAAGATTAAACGAACCATCGACTTTGGCCAACCGTAGGGCTAGTGTTACTGGTGTTCATGGAAAGATTGCTTAAAAATGTGAGAAAGGATCGCATAAAAAAATTTCTAGGAAATTTTATAACATTTCTTGCAATTAAGCTAAAATATCTCGGGAATCAAGAATGTGACAGAGCTTTCTTGCTTCATGATGCTGCTTAGCCCAAAAAAACCATTACTCTAACTCGGATTACATCCGCCGTGCTAATAATATTAGGAATACTTGGTCGTGATAATGCGCTTATACAGCAGTAATGAAGCCTGTACTTTACTTAAAGAAAGTTATCTCTCAAGTGCTGCTATAATTACTTTTATTGTGGCAGCTACTAGCAATTACAAGAGTTGGGGTAATTTTACTAGATGTGAGGAGAAAAAAAGCTCGCTTTTTATATAAATCGTTTGCAAGCTTCCCGCTCACGTTAATGAGTCTTGATTATCAATAAAAAGTCCCTACACCCTCCTGAGATTACATTCAAGAAGGGTTTTTAAATAGTAGTGGTTACCTAACTTTGAAGTGCTAGTGGTGGCCTAATGGTTAGCGGAAAAATTGAGCGTTGTTACCTCTAGCTTCAAAAGTTTGGGTTATAGGTATGCGCCAAAATAACAAGGTTTGATATCTTTTAAATTGAGAGTTCCCTGTCCTCCTCTTGTAAGGGTTGGTTGCTCACAAGGGCATCTTTTCCTCAATTTTTTGGCTATATAGAATGTATAGTACTGTGGATGCCCACGATACCTTTAAAATGTGGGTGAAAAGCTCTAGCCAGGTAGCAGGCTATAACAGGAAAGATTTTTTATAGCGGGGAAAGGGCACTCCATTACATGGCAACTTTAAAATGGGGGCTGAATGGTATTCTAGTGCTTTGTTATAGTAAGCCAGGTAGCTCTCCTAGACTGTTAACCTCAGGGTACCTCTTTAGAAAGTGCCAAGCTATCATGGGGCCCTTGGGACCAGAGGACTGGAATATGGACAAAATTACTAGGGAGGTAGACTTGAAATAGTTCTAGATCGTATCATGTAACTGGCTTCTCATCATAAATCGGGGGTCAAATGTATCAGGGCAAGTTTGGTATCTTTCAGGTTGCACATTCCGCTAAGAGGGAATCTGACATCTAGAGAATACACTTAACAACTAGTTGTTGCCATAAATTTTTGAGCAAAAAATTTTATGAGCTATTTTTAAATATAATAAAAAAAGCAAAATATCAGAACCTTCCTGATTCTGTCAGAATTTACTATGTCCAGATTTAAGAATTTTCAGCCTCCAGTGGGAACGTTGCAGGTAAAAAGTCAGTCTGCATATTTGTCTGTAATCCTCATGTAAAAGAAAATTTTCTAACACCTTAGTTTGAAGAACGCGTAGAAGCGCATCAGATTCAACTGATTTCAATTTAAGCGATGCTGGCATGCGTTTTCAGTGACAATTAAGCTTAACGTAGCATTTCTCGAAAAGAGAAATCGTTATAATATGCAATTTTGCGTATAGTAATGCGCGTGAAAAGTCAATACTCTTGCTGAGGCCTATGCAATGACGGAAAATTTCGATGAAGCCCGTCAATGGTTTTCAAATTCTTGATTCCTTTTAGAGATGCAAATCATGCGGCTGTGAACCTCGCTAATCTTTCATGTTAAGCATTCCCAGTGATTCTGCGGGTTGTAGCAGCCCAAAAACCACAGCACAGAAAGTTTGTACGAAAGGAGTAACATAGAAAAACCCAGAACAAATACGCGTGAAAAAAAGTTCCATGCCTTAGCAAATATACTAGAAATCGTCATGGGCTAAATTTGGTTGTAAATTGAATTTCAAAGGCACCATATAAGACAAGAATTTTAGCGTGTATTAATAATTCGAGTCTGAATTATTGAATAGACGTTTTACAAAAATACGAACAAATTTCATGTTTACTGTGAGATTGCTACCTGCAATGTACTATATACGCTTGGGATTTATCTGGACAACATTATGCCTTAGTTTTCTACGAGGCCTAGGGTATCACTTCTTCGATTGTATTGCCTTAATCTCGAAGAACTTACATATAATGCATCTAATCTGTCGCGAATTGCACATACACACACCACCTTGCCACTTCCAAACTGTTTCGACACATGCAGAAGTGCAATCATCAGAATAGCCACAACATCCTTGTTGTTCATGATTGATTCCTACAGGTATGGCACCGAGCATCCCATCATCTCATAAAACACCCGTTCCCCTTTGGCATCTCTCAAACAGTCCGCTCCCTTACCAGCGGCGCCCACTAAAGCCACTGTAGTATTCATTACGGGTCATGCATGCACATGCACAGCTACATTCCGCAGCCGCTCACAGCATAGACAGCCTATAGCGTCCGGTATCAGGGACTCAGACACACATATGGGTGTCAAGTACATTCGGTTTCCCCCCCCCGGTTCCGTGCGCTGCCTAATATCAGGCCGCGAGCTGTCCAGCTTCGTACCGCACTCTTCACGTAGTTGTGTCGCCCCTCGTCCTATGATCGGTCTCCCTACTACGTCTACAAGCTCTTTCTAGCGTGGCAAGCGAAAACGGCCGGCGGAAACGGTATAGTGCGCGTCTTCTCTTAGCTCGTTACCTGCCATAGGCATCCATCCGGTCCCTGGGCATCCTCATATGCCAGCATAGTCATATTGCCTATCTGGTCAGGCGCCCAGTTCAGCCGCCGCGGATCTTTCGACCACTCCTTTCGCCTCTCACGGTTCTTCCCTCAGCCCCTCAGCTGGTTCGCGAAATCCCCCCGCGTTTGCGCGCAGCCGCAGTAATTCAGCGCGAGGACGCGCCTATCACTTTTTCAATGCTAATAAAGGGAAAAAAATGTTTGAGTGAAAACAAAGCTGCGGCAAAAACGAACGTCGAACGCATGCATGTAGTACTTGGTATATAGCGCATCACTGGGTACGATCGTGCACACACGCGCAGGCATTTAGCGCTTAAATCTGGAGGGTGAAATTACATACTTTTGGCGGAGTCGCGCATGTACATCGGCGCGGGAGGCTGGCATATAATATATACTATAACGTTTTACAGTACGGTAGAATCACGGCGAGGAGCGGTGACTTTTTGTATTCCAGTTTATGCTTGGTGTGGTATATTAAAATAAATTCTTTGATCAAGATAGCAGCGGTGAATATAGGCCGTGTTACTTTTTTTGAGTGCACGCATAGTTGACATACTGTTTCAACTCGAGGAGAGTTATATCGGTGAGTGCACGAAAAGAGTACAATGTCAACCGTTTAAAAGCGTATGCGCGTAGCTTTAAGTTGTTTTTTCAAGTTTGGGAAGTGAAACGCTTTCATGGTTCTAAATCTTCCATATTTGTCGGGGTAACTTGCATGGTACGTAGTTTATCATGGGGCAAATATTTGCGGCTAATGGCTCCATGACGTAGTTTTTCGCATACTCCTGCGAGGTATTTGCGGTTATGTATATGTGAGATATCCGTTTTAAGTGGCTTGCGATAATTTTTGTATGTTTTGTTGTGATTGCTGGGCTCCGTTATAGCGCGTGATGGATCTATTTTGTTGGAATTGAACTAGGTCTTGCGGGTTAGCCTGTCACTTATAGGCTATCATCTTGTGGGGTTTATGAAACAGTTTGTGTACTTCATTTCAGTTTCTTTTAATTTTTGTTTGAAAATATTTTTCAGTCCTGAAGCTTAGTCTTAAAAAGGGAATCGTGAAAATTGGTCATTTGACGGGAATATTGGTGTTTGCGCGGTACTCTCAGGTATGTTCTCAGGTTATTTGTGGGTGTGTCATTTTTGGCTTGCTTTTTTTACATGTGCTATCTTCGGTAGAAATCGTTAATTGGTGTTGAATTTTGCTATAATCTCGTTGCTCGTGCTGCTATGGTATGATTTGCAAGGCTTTCGTGCAAGGCGTGTGATCGTGACACTTTGGTTTGATGTGGATACGAAGGTTTTTTTGGCAGGTTTGTTGGAGAAGGAATTTATTTTTAGACAAGCCTGTTCAGTCAGTGTTTGCATTTGAATCTTTTCTATTTGTGGTCCTCGATCGATAAGATTAGTGCAGCGTTGGGGGGATGTCTACTACTTAGTACTGTACCTGCTGGAAAAGGGTTAATATAGCTGGCAAGCTTTGCTTTTGTCTGCTGGTGAAAAATGCGTTATGCCTGGAAGTAGTAATTTAGAGTATCGGTATCTTTAAATTAAGCTTATCTATTTTATCTTTTTAGGGCTCTTGGATATTTCCTTTCACTAAATTTCTAACAATCTCGCTTCATGTCCCTCGATATTCAAAACTTCGGTGTCGTGGACCCCTTCTCCAATGACACCGCTAGAGCAGGTGATGGTGGGACGACAAAAGATTTGATACACATTCGAAATCAGCAGCGGAATGGTCGAAAGAGTGTTACGACGGTGCAAGGACTTGATGGGAGGGGATTAGATGGAAAAAATTTCGACTTACGAAAAATTGTAAGGGCGCTGAAGAAGGAATTCAGTTGTAATGGGACAGTTATTGATCATGAGGAATTTGGCTCGATCATACAACTTCAAGGCGACAAGAGGTGGGTAGCAAGTTTGATTTTTTATTGGGTATCCTGAGTGGGTTTTTTGAAAGATTTTTGAGTTTTGCTGGTAATAATTACTAGTTTAATATCTTCGGAACAAATTGCATAAGTAATAATTGTATTATGTTACTTGTTCCATGATTGCATAAATTTAGCCATTTTGTTTAACATGTATTAAATTTCAATCAGACATGACGTGAAGGAGTTTTTGGAGCGGGAAAAGATATGCGGTGGGGAACAAATCCGGATCCATGGGGCATAGAACCTGTCTCAAACTTGAGGCTGTGGTCGAGTGTGTTTCTAGAAGACGGGAATGAGATGAAAGGTTTTGTATACCCGTGTAACGTAGTGTGAGCGTAGCAGTTGAGGTTGAGGCTATGGACTAGAGTTCACGGGTCATCGAAATGTTAACTCAAGCTTTTGGTTGTTTGTGTGTTTGAACTCTTGCTAGGATGTTGGCGAGTAAAACTCTCGGGGTAGTAGATATCTTCTAGTTACTCATAGATATGTATGTACTGCCTTTTTTGAGGCCAGAGCTTGTACCTGCATCTTCCGATTTGTTGCAAGACTAGATCAAGTTTACGCAGCTTAGTGCGCTTTAGCCGATTGTATGTGTTAATTGACTGCTTAAAATGGGTGGTTTTTTATTCCTATAGCTTGAGGGCTAGTGCAGTCGCGAGTTTAGAGGCATCTTGAAGGTGGGTGGATACTGTATGTGGCATAGTTGAAACGTGAAATAAGAAATCTTAGATGCTGCTGTTATCTTGTATGTAGTTAGTAGTACCGTGTTAGAAGCGTGTAGTGAAGTATGTGTTATCAGAATTTTTGGGCAAGTGGGGTATGCGCATTTTCATGACGTTGAATTCATTGAAGAATTAGGTCTTGCATAGTAGTCTTGCATTCGCATGGCTAAGCATTGGTACGACCGTAAGCTGTTTCTATTGCATGTTCACATGTATAACTCATATACGGATTCTAGTGTGGGTAATATGGTTTTACTATTGGTTTAAAAAAGCTAGACACCTAAGATAGGAGTATTCTATTTTGCTTCTTAGTATGTACGATGGTGCCCGGTTAAAGCTCCGATACTAAGGAGATGAATGTGCCTTAATCTATATGGTGAAGGATGACATCGTTTAAAAGAAAGTTCCTAATTTTTTTTCAAGAACATTAGAATCTGATGGATATGTAGGTGCATGTGCTTCTAAGTAGGAAAGTAGGCTGAATAGCTGGAGATTTGGTAGAGTCAACTACGATATGTCTTATCGTAAACTCGATTCTTCTTGAGTTATTGGGCAGGGTTGTGTGAGAATCCTTTCATGCTCTGTTGAAAGTGTCTAAACTCCGAGAATCTGCATATGTTTGGTACTATTTGTGTTTCAAGTCGTGTAGCGGGAATTGTCTGCGGTGTGATAATAATCATGGTGTATTATTCTAGAGTAATTCTTTGCTTTGCCTGCGTGATATCTAGTTAATAAATTTCGTGTAATGGTTTGTGATCGTTTTCACCGGGAATTGATGGCGTGCGTCGAGGCAGAACTACTCACTCATTGCTAGGTTGAAGCATTTGTTGAGTGCTTAATATCCGTATACATCTATGAAATGATTCTCCAGATTCAGGAAGATTTTATGATTATCGAAGGTGTTGCCCTTTGGAGTAAAGTAGCCAAGGTCTTCATTTGTCTGATTGGAATGAATGGTTGTTTCTCCTAGTGTTTAGCGATGTCTGTGTTGCATTGTTCTATTTTATCCCGTAATGGTAAATCGTTTTTTTGAGAACTAGACAGTTCCTGAGCATAACATACAGGGGTTATTATGCCACTGTGCTTGTAACCGAAGTTTGTGTTAATACATGATGTTTTTGTTGCATTGTTACCACAATCTTGTGGGAGTACTAAAGAGCGCGGAAGCGTTTTTCATATTCTCTAATCCTGGTTCCTGTAGTATATATAATATGAACACTGGTTATGCTTTAGCTTGAATGAATTTTTGCGCAAAAAATGTAATGTGTAATAAATTTGTTTCTTGGATTGGTACGTGGTGGACAAAGGGATAATGCAAATTTTTTGTTTTTTACATTGTCTATGTATGGTGATTGCATAGTCTGAATACAGATTGGGTGTCTGATGTTTGTGAGATATCCCAGATAGAAAGGGAGTGCTATGGTTTCCATCTGTCTATTGTGTCTGCATTAGCTGGCTGGTGTAATATTTCCTTGGCGTGTTGTCAATGTATGGGTTCTTGGTTATTTGATGCAAGTTTAATACCTTAGGATACCTCGCGTTTTTCCCCTTTGTGTGATGTTAGTCATGTTTTATACGCTTTCGAAGCCGATTCGCGTTCTCTGATATTCCTTTGGCGGCCTTCGTGCTGTGCGTACAATGTAACTATGCTGAAATTGATCAGGATTTCTCTATCTTGCAATGTTGAGTAGTTTAGCAGCCTGAGAGGCAGTGTAATAGACTGCTTGTAGGTTTTGGAATAGTTAGTAGTAGGAAGAGATCCTTTCAGTTTCGATTTGCGGTGTGTTGTACGAAATATGTAGGGACGTAATGCGGAGTTTTACTGTCGCTTGGCTGCTTTGAAGGAAGTCCATTATGTTGCGTCCGCATAGGATACTTTGTGGTTTATAACTGATACCTCACACCCTAGAAGGGGTGGTTCGTAACTGCTGTGACGTAACTGTGGTCCGTGGTGTTGTGCGTGCTTCGTGCGTGCCCGAAGTGAGGTTATCTGGCAGTATTCTACTTGGAAGTATAGTATGCGTTCTAGATATCAGCCTGCGGGAGTGCTGCCTGGTGGATGCTGCTTCTATGGGGTTGGAGAATGTGGGGTATCGTGGGTTTTACCGTGGTAGATTGTGCCTTGGTTATTGAGCTTTGGAGGATTGGGTAAAAGTGCTGGGTACGAGCCACTAGAGTAGCTGTCCTCGCGATGGTCTGCTCATTACTTTTGCTTAGAGCCGTCCGGGTGTGTGCAAGGCCTCCTTGCCGTTGCGGGGTACGCTTAAATAAAGTCTGGGTGGCACTTTTTTCCGTGTTGGCCGCATGCGCTGGTAAGTCGATTTGGTGCGTTCAGCGTGATTATACGGGTGTGTATCTGTCCGGTACCTGCGGGTGGGACCGCTTCGTATTCACAGTTGCTATACTGGGGAAGATGCTGCTTTTAGCATCTTTCAGTGTATTTTGTGCGTATGCAGACTGCTCACGTTTGGAAGAATGATGCTTTTAGCGTCTTTCAGTGTAGTGCGTGAGTGCGGCTACCTTGAGCGCCCGCTATTGGAATAATATAAGAAGCAGAGTGCAATAGTTGTAGCGTGGCTTATTAGTATGTAGTATTTTATGAAATGGCGCGCTAAAGCTACTTGGTAGTATACACTTTTAAATCTCGTAGTTTACTCCCGCATCATAATTGGGATTTTCAAGGGCGTAAGAGCTTTGCCGCACACAGCTTCCTGTGCGGCGTGAGTCTCCCACCTGTGACTACACTCAACGATACTCAATGTGAGTGCCTACCAAGTTGATTACTAACTTTACTGTAATATTTGATGGCATTCACTACTGTGATAGATTGGGGAGTGCAGGCCGCGTGTAGTTTTCGGCGGTGCAATGTTCTAGATGTAACGTACGGCACATCATTAGAATTGAAAGTCTAATCCAGTTAGACATGAAAAAAACAAAGGTGCAGCAATTCTGTTAGGTATTCTCCACCCCAAACCCTTCCTGATGATGAGTCACATAGCCATCTTTTTGACCGATCATATTTCGGCTATTAAAACCGCGGAATTCCTTCTGATTGCGGTAATACTTTTTTGGCTACCTTTCGGGAAGCTGTATTTACTGCACTCTGCTAAGTCACAAAACATACCCCAGCTGTTTCATTAAAACCTGCTAAATAATTGACTATGCCACATACCCATCCCTCGCCCCTGCTGCCTATAATAATATCACGCTGCTTTTGTACTCGATAATTTTTTTCGTACTTTCTCTGTTTATGCCACCCCCTGAGGATAAACCGCGATTCCCCTAACAAAATCACTCTTTTGTAGTTTTTGCAATCGTACCCCCGTTGAGCTTCTTCGTTGCATGGGAACTTTTGCTAGACTTTGTCGCAGTACCTTCCCGCCTGCCGTTGAGATGATGAGTTCCTTTCCAGATAAAGGGGGACCGCATTTCTCCAAGGCTACCAACTCATCCCCTACAGAGCGAGCCTTAAAGGCGATTGCCGCTACACCCTTGCCACCCCTAAGCTGAGGACGAAATTCTGATATTTTCGTTTGTTTACCTGTAAAGACATTGGGACATGTATATAGAGGCAGCAACGTCAATTGCTTGAAGCGTATTATGAGTGGAGCAGCGCTTGTAGCGGGATGAGCAAGAGCGAGAGTGACCTTCTAAGTCACGGTGTCCGATGTACAACGGCCTATATTAGCTTAACTGAGAGAATCCTCATAAAATTCATGTATTCGCGATAACAATGAAATAAAAGTAATCAAGGGTAGAGTTTTCCCCTAGCGAAATTGTAGCCTACAAATACGATTTTCAATATGCGTAACTCAAGACAATATTTGACAAGATTATGTTCAGCCTCAGGTGATATATAAGCTATGCGGCGAGGAAATAAAATAATTTCGGTTAAGGGCGTGGGATATTTAACCAGAATTTTAGCACTAGTTCCAGTGGACATGAATATTGCAAACCTTACTGAGAAGGGTCGAAGCAATAACTAGAGTTCATCACAATACCTGTAACCTGCCAGCTGGGTTAAGATGCTTAGACTTTAATTTTAAAACACAAAGGGTACACAGATGTCAAAAGAAAGAAAACTGGCCGCTTAGTCTAAATTATGGTTGTTGGATTGAAGTGCTGTCTAGACGTATTAGGCTGCTAATACAACAATAACTCCTTAAGCAATCATGGGAACACAGAGGGAGCAAAAGCAGAATCAACGAATACGCGCTTTTCCTGTACTTCAGAAAACTTCTCAGTGTAGAAATCTCATTGCGTGCAGGTCGAAAACAATTAACGAAAAGAAGAGCAAAAGGGCTGAATAACCAAACTAAGTTTCTTTTTTTACTCGTTCTGCAGGGCTGACTCATGAGTAAACCCTGGCTTCATTTGAAGTACAAAACTAGGGAATGAAGCTGTGATTCAAATTAGCAGCTATTATGTCTTTGTGGCTCTTTGAGAGCTTAACAGGCGGAAGATAGATATATCTCAGGTCTTACCATAGCCGTTTCTCGTGATCATTAGTAGCGAGCCGGATAAATTATCGATCTCTGGTTTGATGACGCACATACCAATGGGAGAATCATCTTTGCTGCCGCAACCAGAAGAAGTAATCAATAAAAAATGTGGACGCTACACTGCACAACGGCAGATGATGGATCAACGTTGCAAGTAGTATGCAGTGAGCCTTTGCTACCATATTTTGAGAAAGAAGCACACAGATAACGAGATAGACACACACAGAAAGAGAGAAAACCACAGGCAGAGACTGAAGCACACACTGCAAGATATAAGATGCATATACCTACAATATATTTCGATAAAATACAGGCAAGCTTATATACAACGAAATAACACGTATTTATCGTGTCTGGCCTGTGCTAAGGCATACCATGTGATGATGCATATACTCTAAATATATATATTCAGGATAATGAGCGCAAGGGCCGTCAAAAAAAGCCAAAGTAGAGAGACACATGAAACGATTCGTGATCATATACTTAAACCTTGCCTAAATGTAAACTAGGCATAAACCTCATGAGACAATGAGAATCCAATATTCACAAATATGTATGCAGTACACTTTGAAGGACAAAGCGTTGAAGCTTACGTTAGAGTTATTCCTTTGACACCTCTTGAGCGACGAGTAGTAGATCGAAGCAATTCCTCATTAGTATAAAAGTGGATAGCCATACCACGCTTGGTAGCTTAGATAATATAATACACACACACACACAAACTGATGAGACAATAGGACTCAATTTGCCATGGAGAGAGTGGTACGTTCTCAAGCACACACACGCACACACGCACACACACACACACACACACACATGCACGACCGCTCAATCCGTACAAGAAATTATACACACGAGAAGGGCTATATACCGGTAAGAAACCTACTTTTGCATACACTTTTGTACAGATAAGAAGATATTAATTTGTTGACTAGGAGATATAAGCTCATATGCATGTGAGAAAGAAGAGAAAAGACAACAGCGACTCGCCAAGAAGACACAAGTATGCATCAGCAAACTCCGAAAATTTTCTCAGATAAGAAAAAATGCGGATATACATCTAAAAGGAATAGAAGAACTTCCAAACAAGAGCACATAAGATAGCAACTAAGCACATCTAAAACAAAGGGCACGAGCACAATTGTACGTACAGCCAAGAGGGGGAAAAAACCTAATCGCACACCCACAGCATATGCTCATAGCAGAATTCCCATTACACTATCCCGAGTTACCTATAATCAGGCTATCGTTACTTGCTGCTCTCTGAGAAAACAGCAGCTGGTCGCCTTCTCCTATGTGAGCTACCTTGAGGCCTTTGCTCGATATACCACTCAAAGCTTCAATAGGCGTCTTTTTGATAAATCCCTTCAATGAAAGTATAACCAAGTAGTCTCCAGTCTAACAAAGTATTGGAGACAAGAAAAGTACAGTGTGTGCGAAACAAAAACACGCCTGGCGGCCCATAAGCGCAGCATACTCGCTCAAATATGCATGTGGCTGTGTCAACTAAAAAAATATCAGAAGGTGAAGCTGATTCCCTACTCCCATGCCAAAACGTAAGAGAAAAACCCGCACACACACCACACTAAAATTTACGTGGTGGTAGTCTCTTGAGAATTCTATGAGATGTGTTATAAAGCATAATAGATGCCATCCCATCATCGCACTACCAGCATCTTCAACGAGCAAACTTACCAAAAACTTGTCGATTGGAAGAATCTTGACTATCCGATCGATCCTTGAGAGCGGTAGTAGCTATGAGAAGCAAACAAGAAACGGAAAACGTATCGCATACACAGCAAATCATTAAAGTGTACAGGTGGCATTTAGCCATTAAATACGCACACAAATGATTTAGATTCTGTAGCCAAAAAAATAAAATGCACACATTGAAGAAAGCTG
>JADHZB010001670.1:0-14733 GCA_015657535.1 Nephromyces sp. MM_2019
TTTTTGCAAAGAAACGCAGTTTTTGAGATTCGGTGTGTAAAATCAGCACTGTTAGTAGTCTTATATTGAAGATTATATGAAGATAAAATTTTCTGTAATGTCGTGTGTGGGATTTATAGTTTTCGATTGTTTTCTTTTGCTAATTGGTGGTTTTAGTTTCGTGTGCGTGTTTAGGAAGAGTTTCTTGATATACTTGAAGGCTTTGGTTGTGGATGTGTAGGTGTGTGGGTGTGGGTGTGTCTGTGGGTGTGTGGGTGGATGTGTGCGAGTGTCCGTGGTTGTATGTGGGTGTGTGAGAGTGTGCGTTGGTATGTCTGGGTACGAGGTTGTGTGCGTCGGCTTGTGGATGCGCTGGACTGGGTGCGTGAGGTAGCTTGTGTTGGTGTATGTGTGCGAAAATATCTCCCGGTCAATTTTCAAAAACTTTTTGATTTAGAGATCTCCTTTTTTATAGTGTGTTGTTGCTTTTCAGTATTCCAACTATACGTGTGTTTGCGTTGCATATGTTTCAGCTCTACATACTTTGAAAAGTTCCCCAATGTGTGGTCGCATGGTGATTGGGTGGAAATCAACCCAAAGACTGGTGGAATAATTATCCATGG
Organism: Nephromyces sp. MM_2019; assembly: GCA_015657535.1. Lineage (NCBI taxonomy): Eukaryota > Apicomplexa > Aconoidasida > Nephromycida > Nephromyces > Nephromyces sp. MM_2019. Next base: position 603 of record JADHZB010001670.1, read on the forward strand.
CAGATCAGACACAGTTCTCAATCCTTATGGAGTAAGAATTGGAACTGCTGAAATATATCGGCAGGTAGGATTTTATCTGAGTTTTGTGTGCTGTGTGTGTGTATGTTCTTTATACACTTCGAAGATCTATAAATAGTAGCTAATGAGCGTGAGGAGTTGTTGCTCTGATAACGTGTGTATGTGTGTGTACGTGTGTGTATATGAATTGGAAGTGGTGTGTGTGGAAACCGCTGAGCGAGGAATTTTATTTCACTGCTGATGTGGGTGTTTGTGTGTATGTATTTGTAGTTGTGTATCAGGCAACCGCTGTACGAGAGATTTTCTATCTCTGCTAATGCTAATGTGTGTGTAAATTATGTGGTAGGTATGCATAAGTGTGTGTATGCATTTTAACACCCGCATTTAATGAGCATGCCTCCATTACTAGCAGAGGAGTAGCCTTGGTCTCACATTGCTATAAAGTCTGAAAAACACTCTTATCTGGCAGCGCTGGGAAGCCACTTTGAAGAGCGCACACACGCACTCTGAAGTATACAAGAGTGAAGATGCATCTGTATTCAAAAAGCAGCGCTTCTTTCATTTACTTAGCAATACATTTATAGTGTTTATGAAAGGCCTTAAATGAGAGTGTTTCCTGGTTTATAGTTTTTGATGCTACTACTACTCTTCTGTATATCTTTTGGTGCTGACTTATCCCTAGTGTGTTGGTATTGGCTTAAGCCTAGTGCGTTGGTACTGGTTTAACCCTATTTTGTTGGTGCTGATTCATCACTAGTGTGCGTTTGCATTATGGATAGATTCGTCGTTTCCCGCTATGAAACTTTGTTTAGAACGATCTTGATGATACCATAGGCAGCCAGTGTGTGAGAAAAGCCTTGCTTCCAACCTTCTGTCCCCTTCAGGTTGAGAAAGTATTGGATATTACTGACTCTTTGGTTATCTGTGTTACTATAAAACCGGGAGTTGATGAGATCATCTTATTCGTCACTACAAGGTGAGAATGATGTGTGTCTTTTTCTTTGTTTCAAGCATCTTGAATTTACAGTGAATTACGATTTTATTGCATGGAAATGCACTTATGCAGTTGAGTATAAGTGAAAATGATTGGGAGCAAAGTGTGTGTTTCCTTGTGTGTGTGTGTATGCGTATGCGATATTAGCCTACATGTGTTTGCAATTTTTTTTGTGATGAATGGAGATTTAATCGCAGAATTTTCATCCTTTTATTTGGTGAATTTTCCTTTCACCAACATCTAAAGCTACTCTCATTAATCAGTGCTCAAGTTTCATCATAAAATCCAGATTATTCAAAAATACTCATATAAAGTAGTGTTAAAGACGTCTTCAACCCTTTTTTAGAGAAAACTTAGATAAAGCTTTACGGACTGTATTCACTGTATAGCGAAATTTTGTAGTTTTCTTTTGGATTTCCACCCTCTAAGGCCTGTTCTAGCAAAGTCTATGCTGCTGATACCGTTAAGTTGTAAGCTTGATGTAGGCATTAAGGCGAAAAGCTAGGTGAATAGAAATAATGTGAGCTATCCGAGATTACAGTCATAGAAAAAAGTGAAATTTTGCTGTTTTCCGTGTTGTTGATGATTCTAGTTGGAATTGCTTATTGCAATGTCACACACAAGAAATAGCTCAAAAAAATATCAAGTTAAACAACAGGATCCTCCCTTTTTAGAACTGCAATCACACACACACGCAAGACATATCGAAGGCATGATGAAATCAAGGTTATTAAATTTAGATTATGATTTGATAGGTGAGGTAGTTTTTACGTGATATTTTTGGTTTTGAAAGATCTAATGCCTTGCGGGTCTTCAATAAATGTAGATTGAGAGGAATAGAAGAAATTCTGGCTTGGAATGAGATCCCTTCAAGTTATATAGTGTTGAGGCGGGTATTGTGCTTCGACTGATAACTCTAACTTTTTTAGTGTAAGAGATTTCTTCCTAGTTATCTGGCAAAGATCTTTTTTGTAGCAAAAAAAGAGATTTAAGTGGAAGGGGTGCTGACTTTTTCATCACTGCCCGCTGGGGCTGGTGATGGTGTTTTTGCGAGAAGTTGGGCAGAAAAAGACTTTTTTAGGTGGCTATCTATGAAGCAGATTTCTCGATTTTGGCATTTTTGAAGAGGGAAAATTTGGTGTTTAGGTGGCTCTCTATGAAGCAGACTTCTCAGCTTTTAGCGTTTTTTTTAACCCTCTTTCGGCAGTGTTTAGCTTGCATGTAATAAAGATTTTTAATAAAAAAACTGGAGGAGCTTAAGCCCATCATTAGTGATAAAATGCTTCGTACCAGCCATCGCATCATCACGGCTTATGAGGAAGTACCTATGTTAAGGTCCCATTAAGGCCATTAGAGCAGTTTTGGCCTTTTTTTCTGCGAATAACATTAGCCACGATAGACTGTTGATTTTGATTGCATGAAACGATCATTTTCCAGATTGTCTGTATTAGTCTCGCAGCTGCTTTTCTATCACGAAATGCGCATGCAGTATTAGCTGTATTTTCTCTTTTAAAAATTTGCTTTAGGCATTCTCTCCACTAACCTTTATCTGTTTTATCTTTTGCTGTGTGTGAAGAAATAATAAGGAATTGACTAAAGAAATAATTAAAGACATAAAAGACACCATTAAGCTCAACGCTTCTCCGAGACATGTACCACATCGTATAGTCAAAGTTTTAGGCATTCCCAGGACAATCACTGGCAAGATAGCTGAGCTTGCCGTGAAAAATATTGTAATGGGTAAACCAGTAAAAAATCAGGGAGCTCTGAAAAATTCAGAGTGTCTCACGGAATATGAAAAGTATACTCTGAACAAGTTACGATCAAGACTTTGAAAACTTTTTGTCTGTTTGAAGGCTTTTTGGACGAATATAGCTCCAACAAGCACTCATTATGGATTGCTGAAAAAAGCAGCTTCTTTTACTGCATTTCGCTCATCCAGCGCTCACTGTGAATGAACGCAAAAGCCTTTAAAAACAATGAGTGAGCTTACTAAAACTCTATTTCTTTGCTTTCATTAGCTTAAAAGCTTTGCATTATGGCGAGGGGCTGGTTTGGGGCAGGGAAAGATGTTGAGCTTTGCTCGTCATGCTCTGGTTTTCATAGTTACCTCTGGAAGGATGTATATTGAAATTAGATACTGTGTGTTGATAGTAGGTATAAAGAAAAAGTGAGCAGTAATGCTAATTTTGGTACTAAAAGATCATTTTATAGGCTTCTCCCTCATCTAAAACTTCATGAACTTGACCTTCCTTCAAGAAAAGGGTGATTGGTAGTAGTCATACACAGAAGAAAACTGTGAACTGCCTGGTAGGAGTCTCATAATATGGATAAGCTTTGGGTTAATGCGGAATCGGATGCTTACCTTTTCATAGAGGACGTTATAGTATACTAAATTTGCTCTCCCATTGAACAGTTGATAGTATAAGATGCTCATTTTTTCATCTCAATACCGCTGTTTATGATTGTTCAAGTCAGCACTCTAGCGAAAACCGCTAAAGTTTCTTTTGCTAATGAAAAGCCACATATTTAGTAACTTGAATCTCTCTCCAACTCTTGGGGGAAGTTTTACAATACGGCGAATCGCTCTTCACTTAAATGTAGACTTCTGCTAGTGAGTTCGATAAAAAACTGCCTATTGCGTGTTTCTGTGAGCATCTATTTAGCTGTGTTATATGTTTTTACAGTAACTTAGACCCTTTTTCATTAGATGAATTTTGTATTTTTAAGGTGTGTTTAGCGCATACTTTTTGATTTGCCCTAGTTTCTGGTAATTTCACCAGTTCTTGGGGACGAATCCATAGACTTTTCCTGCATTGCAGCTTTCCCCGTATTACAGGCAGAGAAATGAATTATGCCTTCTTTTAGGTTTTGGTACTGCATTGTGGTGGTCTGGTGACAGGTTTGAAGCTAGGCATATCCCCCATCTTTCTACCCAGGTAGCTTTTCCAACCTCTCCGATAGTGCCTGTGATAAATTTTATATTCATGCTAGCTCCTTAATTGAAACAAGCACACCCAGCTCTAACTTCTAGATTAAGGAGTTGATACCAATGAAAACTAATCTCTCTATAGCTCTAGCGTGAGCAAGCTCTTTTGCTTAATTAGCAGCAGTGGGTGAAATTCCCAGTATATGATAAAAATGTGTGTTTGAGCTCTAATATCTGGTGCTTTCCACATTCGGCTGGAATTCCTCTCTTTATCTTGCTGGTTCTTATTGTGCAGTGATTGGAAAAACTTGCTAATGAGAGGTTTGTTACCTTTTTTTTCCTATGGAATGATGCACTGATGAAAAGCAACGAGAATCACTTTGCAGGTGTAGCAACCGTAAGACTAGTAGCATTAAGGGGTGCTGCAGCTTTTTCTAGACGGAATGCTGCGTGACCAAGGGAGTCTTTTTACCTTGGTTTTCGAATTAGCTGCTTTGCTGCTAAGTCTAGTAGTTTGACTCTAAAGCATTGAGTATATATTATACCATAGTTATTTCTACTAATGTATTTGCTTAGCTCTAGCTCTGTAGATTTCGGATATAGGCTATCACTATTTACTTTGGCTTTTCCTATCGTTTGCTTTCACATCAACTAAGCTAATCCTAGAATTTATCTATGCTGCTCCTTCTGCATCAGGAAGCTCTGTAGACTTGGTATAATACGAAATAAAGGATTCATGCTAAAAGAAATACCTATTGAATCTCGTCAAGCGATTGGCATTTTCGTTAGACAAAAGGTTAAGAAATCTTGTGAAGTTATTGGCTCTACCCAAGTATGCTTGAGCAATAAGTATTAAGCCCTTTGGTCAATTAGCTACTAATACTCTACTCACGTATGTACATCATGAGCTATACCTTCAAACTGCTGAACTGAAAACATCAAAGTCCCGGTTTGCATTGAAAATGGCTTCTGTTTAGTTACCTCCAAAAAAAATGATATACTACACTACTCGAAAATGCGCTGTATGTGCATTGAAATTTCAATGAATTTACTTATTTACTAGAAGAGTAAGGATGAAAAGCGAGGTAACTCTAAATATTGGTTTTTATATTTTTTTTTAGCAGTAATTTCAATTCTAATAACTAGTCATTAACCAATTTATTAATATATATTTTTATACGAAAAATCAAAGTCAGTTTGCTAGCTCTTCACCGAAAGCTTCGAATTCCCAACGGCTCATAATATATCTACAAATCACTACGTTTCTCACTCCAAGCTTGTCCTCCTGTCAAAAAAAAGCCTTTCACCTGTTATTCTGGCAAAACTAGAGGCTAGTGAAAGAGGTACACCAAAAAACTTCCATGACATATCGTCCGGGAAGTATTTAAACCCAAGAATTCTTAAACTGAGGATTACAGTATATACCTATGACCTTTGAGTAATCGTAAATTAATCACCACCCCTACTCTCAATCAACTTTATATTATCAAGAAAAGCACCCTATTGCTGCACACACAAGCTGTGCTCTTTCTTTCCGGTATATATCGACTGATTGTAAGTCTGTTCAATGACTATTTTGTTGCTACATTCTGACAACAAATCTTGGAATCTAGACGCCAGGAAGAAGATTCTTTTTGCTGTCAAAGTGCATAAGTATGATTTTTATAAATTCCTCTGTATGACGATTAGCTTTTCATAGTACCAATGAACAACGGTGGCACCACTACCTACTAAGCGTATATTGGTTTTCACAAAGAAAAAATTTCTTGCTTAAGCTAACTTAATAGAGCGCGGAGTAACATACTTCCTACATCTAGAATTGCTCTTCCTCTAGTATATAACTGGATGTTAGTATCATTTGCTATCAGTAATTGTGGAATGCGAATAGCCCAAAATATAGTAACTGTAATGCAACGGAGATTTCCGCCTGAGTCACCGTTTTACGCAGGCGAAGATGCATTTTATTATAGAAAATAGTGGGTAATCTCAGCTTATGGGCGAAGGTATGACTCTCTCGCTTGCTTCACTTGGGAAGGCGTTCGCTGCCTTCATGAAACCGCAAGTTCGAGACACGACCGACTACAAAGTAGCAACTCGTGTAGGGTGGTTGAAGCAACACGCAGGCGTCTCAGAACTAACACGCCAACACACTGATATTGTGGCCTAACACTAACGCACACACTGCACCCCAGGACCAACACACACACTGCACCCCAGGACCAACACACACACTGCACCCCAGGACCAACACACAAACTGCGCCCCAGGACCAACACACACTGTGCCGCAAAACCGACACAAAAAAAGTGAGACAGCTTTCTGCTGCCCCGATTTCACCCTTGGAAGACACATGAACAAGTGTGCCCTAATAACTTACATTCTTCAGCACCTGCCCATACTAACAAATAGCACTAAAATTTCAAACCCCTAAACATATATACTCAAACAACTCAAAACTCAGTCATTTGGGGTTTGTGTGCTAAGCCACTACATTTTTCTTCTTGCTTCTCGCTGGGTTATTAACGTGAAGGGATCCATGATAATCTTTGAATACTTAACTCCACTCTTTGACAAAGAAGAAAGTTCGTTACTACAAATATTTTGATGAGCTCTACAGATTTAATTCTCGATTCTACTCTAAACGCAGCTATTAGTTTTCAGCAGCTATAAGCTTCAGGCGGGTCTTCCCGTTGAGCAGGAGTATTTCTTCTATTTGCAATGCTTCTTGGAGCCTACTGCAGGTGGTTTCAATTTCAAAGTGTTATGCGATGCTAGCTGATTTTTGAAGACCAGGAGGAAAAAGTGAGAGGACTGAACTGAGACAAAATTAGGAGCTTTTTACTCTTTAAATTCCTTTAATCAATTCATCATACCTATAATGAATTGAGACTAGTTTTGAAATATTTCTTGCACTTTACAAAAGTGTTTGAATAAAGCTTCCTTTTTTATTTTTAGATGCTGATAATGCTGCATACATTAAATTAAACTATTTTCATTTGAACCTGGTTTGCTTTATTAGCTATTTCATACAACAATTTTTATATTTTATTAATTTAATCCTCTTTATTTCTATTAAAATCCCTTGAGAAAAATCTGCTATGGGTATGCGTTGATTGAGAGGAGAAAATGATGAGAAAACGTCACAAACTGAGATAAATTGAGGCATTTTTTGGTGCCATTTTCCAAATGTTATATATCGATGAAGAGGAGTAAGTGATGAGAAGAAGCCACAACCTGAGATGTCTAACTTCATGCCATTTTGATGTTATTTTCCAATAGTAATTCTGTAAGAGAACATACTGGTTTCACTCCATCCCTGTTAATACACATAGTCGATGCTAACTGCTGCACTCTGAATAAGTGAAGAATTTTGTTTTTTAAAGTTAACGATTTTCATTGCATTATACATCATTCGACAGCGATGACTGCACTGAAAAGAAATTACTAGATGCTGCAAAAAGAGCAATTTTGTAGATAAGATGAACTTAATGCAAGTTATAGATTGTTTCATTGAAGCATTTAGTGATAGGAAAATCAGAATTTCAACGCATTGAATTGGCAAATTGATTACATTTTTCATTCAAAGGATTTAATAATGCGTGTTTCATCTTCATACGGAGTAATAAGTTATATAAAAGTTTAAAGGAAATTTTTTTCTGGAGAATTCATAATAGAAGCGCTGATTCTTAGCTTTTTTTCATCTGAAAATAGAGCAAAAATTGATGAATATTGAGTGTCGGAAAAACGGGAAAAAAGTGCGTATCCATGTGTCTAATGGGGAAGTTTACAAGAACCTGGGGACATTCATGCGAGAAAATCTTCAGTTGTGATTATTTTGGTGATTATTAGTGTTAAACTGGTTTTATTCCGTAAATTTTGTGAGAAGTGTCGCAGCGTGAGATGGCAGCTATGCATTGCAATGCATGATTTTCCGCCTTGATGATGCATTAAAAAATGCTGTTCTGCGATAGTTGAAGATCAAATTTGATCATTTGCCGGAAATTAGTGTTTACTTTTTCTGTATCATGAAGATTTTGGCGTCTCTCATGGTGTATTGATTGGAAAGTCAAAGAAATTGAGTGGTTTGGTAGAGGCTTTGTTGAGAGTTTGAGGATTTTGATGAAAAATTTAGCTTTTTCTTGAAATTCTTCAGTTTTATTGTGAAAAATTCAGTTTTTTCGTGAAACCTTGAGTGACTGAAGCAACAAGCTGGTGAATTATGCGCTCTAGCTTAGCAAATCGGGTATGATAAGACTCCTGGTTAAATGGGAATCATTTTTTGTACGCTTCTGATGTTACTTCACTAGATTTATCTCGTCACAAGAAATCCTCTGAAAAAGGTTACACAGGCCCTTGCTTTTTTTTTTCTGCAAATATGCATCTTGAAGAAGCTGAAAAAAAAAGATTCGAGTCAGCATCATCGTAGGAAAGAATACATGGAAAAAGAGTTGAATTTTGTTTTAAGAGCGAATTCAACTAGTCTTTCTGCTAGTCTGTTAAGCCTCTCCTGCAAAGTTTCAAGTTTGCCTTTTTGTATGCCTTCAACTCTCCCTCTGTTCACACATGCACACACACTTGGTGAAATATGCCAGAATATGGGCAATTTTCTCAAGATTTGCATCCTTTCCGCTTTTTAAAACCTTTTGGCTTGATATTCTGCCATTTTTGCATTAAAATTAGTGAGAAATTTACTCTTCTTCTAGAAGGAGAATCAGGGATAATCAAGAGCAAAAATATCTATTCTCGGGCAGTATCAGCCAAAAAATTCTATTAAGAGCTTCATTCTGTGTGTGTTTTCCCTTTCTCTTAAAATTTCCTCTTATGCCTTTGCCATGTTACTGCATTTACTGCTGAATTTTGTTTTTTCTTTTGTTTTGTTCGCTTTTGGGAAAAAATTTCTCGGTTTTCGGTGTACTTACACTCACTTTTGTTAGGGGAGGTAGCTAGAATTTCATTTCTAACGTGAGAAATTCGCCTCCTTAGAAAGCCGCTATGACAATCCCCTGAAGAAGGGAATCTTTGGGGAAAGGAAGGGTTGTAAGCCTAAAAATATCGCAATTTTCCGCCCTTTTTTTCTGTTTCTTTAATATACTTTTTTTTCGAGGAATCTCAGAATTTTCTGCTTTCCTCTTCAACACTCCCTTAGCTCACACTTTTGGTTCTTTTTTGAATGTTTTCAGAGCTTAAGATGCTCTATTAAGCTTTGATTTCCTTGCTTGCCAGAGCTTTTCCCTGTGTGCTTCTATCGGAAAATATACCTTTAATTTGTAAAGATGTTGGAGGTGAATTCTTATAGTGAAGTAGGGCTAGAGGCTCCCTCTAGGCCTAGCGTAGGTGCAGCACACAAGCAAAAAAAGAAGACGATTGAGCAGCGCTATCAAAAGAAGAGTCAGCTCGAGCACATCCTACTTCGTCCTGATTCCTACGTCGGATCTACTGAGTTTCATCAGCAAAATCTATGGGTTTGGGATAAAGAAAAGGAGCGGATGGTGCAAAGAAATATCAGTTTTGTTCCAGGGCTCTACAAGATCTTTGGTGTGTGTGCTTATTGGATTCATTAGACTTATAAGAGGGATTGTGGCTGCTTTATTTTTTAAAGTGCGAAGCTTTCATGATGTGTGTGTGTGTGTGTTTTTTTTTTTTTTTGAAGTATTTAGCTTATATAGCATACGTTCATCATGATAAGCCTTTTTTGATAGAGAGAAAGCTCATTATATATGTGCGTAGAAAATGGTATGTGTGAAGATGCAAGGATGAATGTGTGAAGATATGTTGGTGAATTTCTGGAGATGTAGGTATGAATATGTGTGTGTGTCTACCTTTAGAGATTAATCCCCTTGGTTTTCACAAAGAGTTGAAAATTTTGGAGTTTTTTCTTTATATATGAATGTGTGTGCATTTAAAGAGGATTCCTCATATAACCTACTGCAATAGCTCTTGGTAATAACTTTGTGTGGAGTACTTGGTGTGTTGTGGTTGGAATCGCTCCTAAAAGTTACGAAAAAAACACCTTCTAGATGAGGAAAAATGCCTGCTAAAGAAGGGCAATACAGTAGGAATCTCCGCCAAAAAAATAAGAAGATGCAGAATCGACATTTCTCTGTGAAAAAGCGCTTGGCGTGTGCAAAGATAGTTTTTTTTATGAGTAATTTTATGGTCTTTTGAGTTTTTGCATCCTTGTCTGTAAAATCTATGAATCTGTGAGCAGGAGTGTGTTACCTAAGTGATCTTCAATGTGTGTTTTCTCATATAGACTTTTTGCTTTTCTTGGTTTCAGCCGCTGTGTGTTTGTGTGTGCTATACCGGCCTATGCTTTCATGTCAAAGATTTTGTGCAGCTGGGTGTTCTAAATGCTACTGTGTGTGCAGGCTTTCTACTTGTGGTTTTGCTATTCCACTTAGCTCTTATCTGTAGCCCCATATACCTTTTGAACTTGGTGCGTTCTGTGTGTGCTGCTTGTAGACTCGTCTCATCCCTATGAAGCTACAGCACACTCTCCCATCTCTGTGTGTGTAGGCATGCCACTTGCAAACCTTCTCCTTTTCTCTGTGAATTTAGAACGCAAGCCCCTCCCTGTGTCTGTGTGTGCAGCAGTACCACCCGAAAAGTCTCCCCTCGTCACCTCTTTCTGTCTGTTCATACTACTCATCCTTCACGCTCAATTCTTCCTCTTCTTCAACAAAACATCCAATTTTTTTGTGAAAAATGCGTTTAGATGAGATTCTAGTGAATGCTGCTGATGTTAAGGCTAGAGAAGTGCAGACTACCGAACAGTCTGGAGGAGCAAAGAAGATGAAGATGACAGCTATAAAGGTAGATCTTGATGTAGAAGAAAGGTGTGTGTCGATTTGGAATGATGGAGAGGGTATACCTATAGAGATTCATAAGGAGCATAACATCTACGTCCCAGAGCTTATATTTGGGCATCTTTTAACCTCTGATAACTACGATGATAGCGATCTTAGGGTAACTGGTGGAAGGAATGGATATGGAGCGAAGCTAACAAACATTTTCTCAGACACTTTCACGGTGGAATGTGGAGATGCTCAAAGAAAACGGTAAAATCCGGTGGGAAGAAGGGGTGAAATGAAGGTTTTTGTGGGGAGGAGAAAGCATGTGTGGAGTGTACATACACCTGTAGGGATATTACGATGTATCTGAGCAGCAGATTGATGGATTGATGTGGTGTGTGTGTGTGAAATGGGGTGTTTCGGTTCTTTTCTGGTGTATTGTAGATATGCTGGTAGTCGTGTGATGGGGTAGGAAGTGGTCTGGCAGATTTCTTGTGTGTTGTATGTGAAAGCGGCTTTTTTTGCGCCTCAAAATGTGCCTACACTGATAACTCTAGTTTGATGAAGCCGAGAAGCAGTTTTGCAGATTTGCGCGTGGTGTATTTGAAAGCTGTTGCTTTTTCCTCCCCTGTGGTGTACATACACTGTTACTTCAAAGGCAAATTTTTTCATTTGCTTTAGATTTGAATAGATTCTCCCTGCTATTCCATTTTTCTATACATTTGCTGCCTTTTTTTCTTTGAGGATTTCAGACATGCGATTTCAATGAATTTTTTAGGTTTTGTGTAATCCACGTGATGTAGATAAAGGAGAAAGAACAGTGTATGTACACCGCTGTATATATATATATGGTAATAGCTCTATTGGTTTGCTGTTGTCCTCTCGTTTCGATTCTGGAAAATCAGTTTAAGCTGCTTGTATCTTGTACTTTGATTTTTTCTGCTTACGGAATTTGACGTTTTCTTTGGGTTTTTCACTGTTTCATCTATACCATCCTAGGCGTTTCAAGATGACTTGGAATGATAATATGCAGAAGAAGGGTAAAGTCTCTGTCAAAGAATATGGTGGGGAAGACTTTGTTAAGGTTACTTTCAAACCGGATTTCCCAAAGTTTGGAATGACAGGGTTAGTTGTATGTGTTAGCAGGAGATTGAAGCGTGAGCCGATAAGTGTGTGTATTAGTTATTTTCAGTATGTTCCCGTATGTGTGTTATTTTTATTTCACTTGTTTTTGTGTGTTTCTTCATCTAAAAAATCATTTCATAGTATAAGCGAGTGGTATTTAATAATTCGGAATCTCTTTGTAGACTGTGTGTGTGGATTTCTTGTTGCTTCCATATTTTTCTTTTAAGTTTGCCCTAACTCTTTAATGTGTTTGCTCTCATACAATTTCACTTCTTCCTCATTGAAGTTTACGTCATTTTGTCCAGTTTTTTGCTTCCATCAGTCTTCTCGGTTTGCTTAGAAAGTCAAGTTCTCTGCCTCTTCTTCTTTTTTTTTCACTTTCATGACTCTTTTCAATTTCGTAAAAAGTGGGTTTCTGTGGCAGATTTGATGATGACATCGTCGCACTAATCATGAAGCGAGTATACGATGTTGCCGGCACTTCTGGTGTGCGAGTATTCTTCAATGGAAAACGTCTGATGGTGAAAGACTTCAAAAGTTACGTCAACTTATATTTTGATCCTCCCAGGTAGCGAAGAGTTGATGTTTTTTGTGGGTTTCTGTAGAGTTTACGTTTTGGAGTTTGTAGGAAGAGAGAAAAGACTGAGTTTGGCTTGAAGATGATGCGAAGGTGGTTGTGTATGTATGGGTTTGGTTTTGTGTGTGTGTGGGTTTGAATTTGAGTTTGTGTGGGTTTACGTGTGTGTATGGATTTGCGCGTGTGTGTGCATGGGTTTGCATGTGCGGGTGTTTGTACTGATATCTCTCTGCGTATAACCTCTCACTTTTTGTGTGTGTCTGTTTTGTGTGTGTATAAGTTTGTTAGAGGATGATGAGTTTTCAAGGTTGATTCTGGTGTTTGAAGCTTTTAATTGAGGTGGTTGTGAGTTTTTGTTGGTTAGTTAGGGTGTGCGAGGTTTTGAAAGGGGGGGTGAAGGAGAATGGAGGCCGGTGGAGGGGTGTGAGGGAGGTTAGCTGCAGGTTTAGTGGAAGATGCCTTTTTGGAAGGGTGGAAGGGAGTTGAGGGGGGCTGAAGAGAGTTGTGGGGGGTCGAGGAGGTTGAAGAGGGTTGCGGGAGTTTGAGGGGGGTTGATTGGGTTGAGGGGGTTGAGGGGCGGTTAGTTGCGCGGTTGAGGAGATGTGAGGGGGGTGGTGGAGTGGTGGCCTCTTTGATGTTTTGGGAAGGGGGGGTGATAAATTCTTTGCTACCAATAACACCTGATAAAGCTACCACCACCACCTTATATACTATAAATTTGACATTGTGCAGCTCAGAAGGAGATTCCTCAGCGAATGATGAAATTGTGAAGATTCACGAGAAGCAGTGGAGATGGGAGGTGATGATTTGTCAGTCAGGTAAGCAAGAAGAGGAGCTACACACACGACATGCACACTGCACACGTCCACGCACATATGCACCCACCCAGGCACACCCCCAAACAAACACAGACGTAGCCATGAGCATTCTCTATGAGAAGATAATCTCATATAAGTCATGGTGCGAGCTTGTTTTTTATGTGTCTAAAGATATACACCCGAATTTACAAACGCTTGCACACGCACACACACTCAAACATGCGCATTTATACGTATAAATAAAGGGGCATAGGCACACGTAAAAACACGCAAAAACACGCACTAGCACACTGTCACACACCAAAGCATCCTCGCACGCGCCAGGAACTACTCATGCACCAACCCGACCATACACCAACACACACACCTACTGACATAAACTAACACACACACCAGCTGACATAAACTAACACACACACCAGCTGACATAAACTAACACACACACCAGCTGACATAAACTAACACACACACCAGCTGACATAAACTAACACACACACCAGCTGACATAAACTAACACACACACCAGCTGACATAAACTAACACACACACCAACTGACATAAACTAACACACACCAGCTGACATAAACTAACACACACCAGCTGACATACACTAACACACACACCAGCTGACATAAACTAACACACACACCAGCTGACATAAACTAACACACACACCAGCTGACATAAACTAACACACACACCAACTGACATACACCAACACACACACCAGCTGACATAAACTAACACACACCAACTGACATACACCAACACACGCACCAGCTGACATAAACTAACACACACACCAGCTGACATAAACTAACACACGCACCTACTGACATAAACTAACACACACCAACTGACATAAACTAACACACACCA
>JADHZB010001671.1:0-47856 GCA_015657535.1 Nephromyces sp. MM_2019
CGCTGCTTGTTAGTGACATTGTGCGTGTGTGAGGTGGAGTGGCAGTGTGCGTGTAGGTTTCTATGCCAGAGGGATTAGGTGCGGGCGCAGGAAGGTAACAGCGCGCGCAGTCATTTGTTTGCATATGCGTAGGGAGTTGAATGTGTGTGTTCAGAGAATGCATGTGTGCAGGAAGTTCCCTGTGTGTGTGTAGAGCTGCTTGTGCGTAGGTGTATCATCAGGGTGGGAACGCCAGTAAACATTGTAATAGGCATGGCCCTCGGATATCTTTTGTGTGTAGCTCTACAGCACGCAGCAGTGCATAGGATTGTAGGCAGGAGCTTTGCTCGAGTGCGTAGTATGGTTCACCGCCAGCGTGTGTGTGTGTGTGTACACTAAGTGAACGCTAGTGTGGAACGCTAAGCTAGTGCTATCGTCTCTGTACACAGATTGATCGTGTGTGCGTGCTTTTTGGAGGAAATGGGTGTGCTAGCACGATATTCGGAGATTGCACTTTCCCTCTTGTGTGTGCGAAACTTCTCGCACGCAACTCAGCGTATAGGCGTGTGTACCTACACGTTCACCTATGAGCACACTAAATAGCGGAATTTTCCTCCTCTCCTCCCTTTGAGACTAACTATTTTTCGCCTGTCAAACGCTAGTTTTACAGAGAGACCGGCGTTGCCTAAGATATCCCAGCTCGGAGAACAACGAGGTGCCAATGATTCTACCGATTCTACTATTAGTTAAACCACTTCTTCTATTACTAACCATTCCGCTAACACACGCAGTAAAGCTTTTGTTAACGCTCTTGATAGTAGCACTTCTTCTACTAGCGTTTCTTCTACTACTAGTTGCTAGATTAACACACTTGGGCTTCATTAAGATGCCATTGAAGGTGCTCAATGAGGCTATATTCTTCGGGATAAAAGGCTGGCGAAAACAGTAAAGAAACATGGAGATATGAACCAATTGCCACACTAGCTAACATGTGCCTACGTGCGTAAGTACACATCGTTACGTCTGCATAGACAGAGTAAGCAGATGCTTCTAAATTAATGCCCACACAAAGTATGCATCAGTATTTATGCACACAATAAGCAGGAAGAAGATATCCGCACTAGACGCCTCAGTGGAAGCTCCTGAAGAACATACTCATATGATTTCGGTACGCCTGACTTTTCTGCATGCAATGCACACGCACATCAATGATCTACTCCCTTCGACTATCTACACGACCCAATAATCTAACGCCTCCAACAATCTATACACACAAACCTCAATCATACAACATAAGCACACTCATACATACCTCCCTTCCCACTGTCTCCCTTTTCGCTATCTAAACCTCCCACCACCACCACCGCTATAACTCAGTGACGTACTATAACTTTCTCAGCTTTCACACACACAAAAAGCTTCTAAACTGAAACTGTTAAATCTTCGCATTTCTTAAGTTTAATCAGCAGCAAATTGTGCCTAGCAGGGAGTGTTATGGGTGGGTGCTTTTGCATACGAAAAGCATAGCCCCGCATGCTCAAGGCAGTGCATTACTATGTTCTAACAAGTAGAAAACCGCACACACATACCCCTGTGTGTGCATTTCAAATTGTTACTTCTTGGACGCTTGTGTGGCAGCCACTTTGCGTGCATGTGCTGAACCATTGGTGCATGAAAGTGCAGTATCTTTTTAAATGTGTGTGCGTACCGTGTGGTGCAGAAAAATGCAGTATCTTTGTAAGTGTGCGTGCGTGTGTATGGCCGTAATTCCTCTAAGCAGTGTGCATTATACAGTCTTCATGAATCGTGAAAGCGTTCAAAGTCTGATTGGCAGGAAAACACACAGCCAAAAAAAGGGTTGCACCTATTCTCACACATAGATAGGCATTTCAGTAAACACCGAGATACGCAGCTTTGCACCCACCGATATATGTAACTATATACACTTAGATATACAAATATGCACACACACTTAGATATGTAGCAACGTACAGCTTTACGCATGCAACTACACACACATTCGTATACGTAGCTTTTCACACCCCTAAGCATGCAGCTATGCACACAGATACGCAGGTTTGTGCTCCACAAACCCATACTCTGAGGCTATTGCCTTAAGCTATAAAAACCCCACACACACAGCCTTAAACACACCATCTTTATCCTATCATTCGTGTAACGCAATATCAACCCCTTTAATGGAGCTATTACTCTGCCTTTCCCAAAGCAGCAGGATTTGCTTCTTTCGCAGCCAAATACTGCTTCGCATGAGCTTCAAGGTATGGATCCCACGAGTTGCTAGTTGAAAGGGAGAAGTTCACAGGGACTCCCTTCAAAAGGTCCACCTTTACACGCACACACAACAGCATTCAATGAGTAAGAGATTAAGCAACAAAGGCTTCGAGTGGAGCAAATCCACAGGAAGAAACTCTAAAAAAACTATATTAGGCATGATGAAATCAAGTCTATAAGCTACATAAGTGCACACAATGAAGAAAACCTATCGAGTAGACTAATAAACCGTATATTCAACTTTTTTTAAGGTGTTTCAAAAGCTTTTGAGATGAGCAAGAAGCACAGAAAATTAGATTACTGGGAAAAACGAGTTTGCTAAAATACATGAGGTATTCAAGCCCTAAGACTTCAAAATAACGGTACACACACGTAGAGAAACGGGTATAAGCTGGGAACCACAAAAAATCCTATTCTACAGAGGGGCTAAAACCCCTATATGCTGTAAGTGCATGTGAACAAACAATAAAGGCATAGCCAGAGAATTCCCAAGAAATTAATTATATATGATCAAAAAAATAGCACGCACACATGAAATGATGTTTAACACATAGATTTTCCCCCATCATTAACAAGAAGAAATTCAAAAAGCATAAAAATCTTCTTCTTCTCCATCAAAAACCCTCTGCTTACCTCTAGGAAACCAACCGTAGTTACACATTGCTTGAGGGCTTCATCGAGCTTAGGAGTAGCATATGGTTTACTTTTAAGAATAAGAGGATAGTGGCTCCCTCCGGTAGCCTGCCCAGGTCTGTATACAGCATCCATTCTAAAGAGGGAATAGCTAGAAGGGACCTAAAGATAAGGAAAATGATGCACACACAGGAGAAATAAGATTTTCCGGCAGGAAAGGATTAAAAGAAAGCAGTAATGCTTCAAATTCTAGCATCAAAAAAATCTGAATTTTCGCTAGCTGATGTTCTAAATGATGCAGAAGAAAGCAAGGAGAATTTCGATAAAATCTGTAAAGCAAAGACGAAACAAAGTTGACAATCTTAAAGAAATTTCAAACTTAGAGGAGAAAGTATAGATATTTTTTATTGAACTAGAGGATGTAGCTCCATCTGTGAAGACGAGAGAGAAAACACGAAATTTTCCGAAAAAAAGCTGCGTTTTCTGGGAAAGTTTCATTAATTGAGCCGTAATAGTGTATAGACCTGCTCTTCCTGAAAGGAATATCTCTGTGTTCGCCTCAATGCAATTTTATACACTTTAGCAGTGCCTCTGAGCACGTGAATGTAGGTCTTTGTAATTTTTTAAGTTTTAAGCATAAAAACAAGCTTCTTATCTGCCCTGGAAAAGTGCACTTGATCACCAGGTAATTCTCGCACACAAGCAGATCAAAAGAAGTTCAAGGTAAGAAAAGGAGATCAAGGGATGATAACAAATTTGTTAGATCTTCTGTTGAACTTGCGGCTAGTTTTGATGAAGAAGTAATTCACAAAATTATCAAAGAAGCAGTAAGTACCAATGAAAAAACCTCTCGTGCACACAAGTTATTTGCGGGAAAAAAACGAAATTTGCACGCTTGAGGCGTTAAAACCTGAGAACATTCACAAACAGGTAAGTATATCGTGATTTCTGCCCCTAATACTTACGTTAACCCTCTTCCATACTGTAGTCATTGACATTATCGCAAAGAGATACTTTAAGAATGATGCTTCTATCTTTTTAAGCAGCTCCTAGTCCTCAGTGCATGTGTTACCTCCTGTAAACGTACAAATATGATGATTTGAGGAAATCAGCAGGCGAGGAGAAACAGCTTGAACATGGCAGCAGAGAGGAGTCAAATAGTAGAGCAAGATGATGAAAGCGACGTGCAAGATTTAAGAATAAAAAAGAGAGCTGACATCAGAGTGAACTATAGCAATGACTGGTAGTCTAAGAAGCATTGGAGGACCAGGGAAAACCAACAAAGCACTCAAATTCATCATTTTCTTCAAATTATGCAAAAACAGTAAACTAACAAAACTCCCTCAATTTTGAAGAAGAAAAGCATTGGAACATTACAGGAGTATCGACAGTTTAGGAAGGCGGTAGAAACAAGGGGATCATCACCAAACACTTCTTACTACATCAAAGTCACTGTATCACTTCCATTCACTTTACACTTTCTGTGGAATAAAATTTCTCAAAGAGGAAGAAGATTTCTTACTGCAGCAGGAGGGTATATTGAAGAGCAAGAATAGAAATTAAAATTACTTCGCCGCTTCTCTTTCTATAACTCAATCTTGGATGAAATATGCAGCAACAAGGAAGAGGCAAAAGCTGCCGGGAGGGGATGGGGTTTGTGAGGTAACTACATAGTTAATTGGTTTTCACAGAGGGTA
Organism: Nephromyces sp. MM_2019; assembly: GCA_015657535.1. NCBI lineage: Eukaryota > Apicomplexa > Aconoidasida > Nephromycida > Nephromyces > Nephromyces sp. MM_2019. The sequence continues at coordinate 4,602 of JADHZB010001671.1, forward strand.
TCTCGGTCATTGGATGATGTGCATGTGTGTAGAGCTTTGCCGTTTAATACGAACGAAAAGTGCAGGTTGGAGTGGGTTGGTAGCTGGTAGCTTCGGATGATTTAGGGCGAGAGTCCGCATATATTTGCAGGGGTATATATATAACCCCCGCACACAGAGGCGGCAAACAGGCGAGATATCAAGGCCTATAGAAGTAGCGAGATGTCACGAAAGTTATGGAGATGCTAGTGTGTGTGTGTCTGTGTGCTTTTAGCATCCACAAGTAATGCAGATGCTAGCCAGCACCTGTGTATATACTACTATTACTACAATAATTATTAACAGTCTTGTTCTTATTAAAATTATTAATACTATTCTTATTACTGCTACAATTATTATAATGAGCTGCATCCACGTTTAACAATCGAATTGCATAACCAGGAATCAAGCGCTAGTAATCCGCCGCTTGGATAAGTTTATATACATCGTAAAGGCGAAAACAGGAGTAAGGAAACTCCTGCAGCGAAAGGAAGCTAAAACATCAAAATACCCCGTAAAAGGCTATTTTGGCGAATTTGAAAAAGCAGTAAATCTTTGGATTTTCCTTGGCGACAGCAGTATATTGTAAACCTAGGTAATATCAAAATTGAGGATGACCCTTTGAAAACATGAGCTCAAAAAGAGATATAAAGAATTCACCGATAAAAAAGCTAGGAGCTGCGTGATAATTGATCTGCATAGCAGTGGGTGCGGTACTTTGTATGTGTGGGGAGCAACTATTTGCTATCCATGAGTTTTTGTAAAAAGGACATTTTTAGTAAATATGAATTGGATTCAATGTGATGAAAAAACAATTGGTGCTAAATATTATGTTTTAGCTATAGAGGTGGATGGAAAACTTAAAATTACTGATGAGGTTGGTGTGTGTGATTGCGTGAGTAGCATTAAGGAGAAATAATTTCCCATTATACTTGCAACTACTCATGAGAGTCATGTGTTTGATTGTGTGAGTAGCATTAAGGAGAAATGGTTTACCAGCACGCAAAATGCTTTTTTTAGGGAAGCTAAGAAATACCTGCAGCAAGTATATTGGCTAAATCTCTGACCTTGAGTTGTTACCGCATCCTCTATGATACGCACGCAAGCTTGGGGTTTTTCATTTTTTCCTCTCTAGTAAGAGGTTTCTACGAGGTTAAAAATATGCGTAAGGTGGTGCATATGGTAGTTTCACCATACCTTCCCTCGGTATCTTGAAATATTGATGCACATCCGAAACAACTTCAATACAAAGCTAAGTAGCTGTCATACTGTAACCACTTTAATATACCAATCAACAGCGTTGAGGCCATTTGAATACAAATTTGAGTATTAATTATACTCAAAATACACCGTTCTTCTACTCATTTACCTAATCTTGTGCGAGACTCTTAAAAATCCTGCCCCTTGCAACGGTGGATTGTGCTATTATTTTTTAAAAAGATTCGTGTGATCTAATATATTATGCGTAGAGAATGGTAATCATGTAGGGTAACTTTATCTTAACATATTCTACTTAGAGAATAGCAACCATCCGGTATCACCTTATCTTAATTGTAAAAGCCATTATATGAGGAGGGAAGCATGCATAAGTGACAGAAAATGGAGGTCAAGTGGCAAAGGTGGAGAAACGAGGTTTTAAACCGAATTACCACTCAATTGAAGAAGCCGCATCACATATATGTTATATTTAGGATGATAATCCTGATAATAAATACGATTTCAAGTGAAGCAAGCCCGCGCATAAACGATGACTTTGTGCCCAAGGCATTCAAAGCTAGTAAGTATACATACATGCACACATGAAACGTATGTGTACACACCAGGTTGGGTATGCACCGATACACACACTCCTTTTGATATATATGCAACGATTGCCACTTGAGCAGCAGCCAAATTTACTATTGAAAAAGCCATAGCTATGTAATTTTTTCGACCGATCAAAGGAATCAGTTGAATTTTTGCTTGCGATCATATGCAAACGACTGCGCAAGACTCACGAGGGATACCCTCTAACTGTGATTTGTGACAACGGAAAAAGAGCAACAAAAATGGGACCGCTTATCCATCACTTCGCGATCATTGTCGGCAAAGCCGAAAGACATCAAAATTTTCTTACAAAAATATTTGAGGGCTATAATAAAACTAAAATTAATGTAGGCAAGCGTTTTATACAGAATAAAGCGATAAAATAGTTTGTAACATACAAGACAATTCTAATTTCGCAGAAAAAATATCTTTCTACCTAAGAAATTGAGAATGTATAACAACATTAAGAGAGAACCAAAAAAATTAATTTTGTAAACAAATAGTAAATAAAACATCTGTTCCTAAAATAATTGGCGATCGACAAGATGCAAGCAAGGATACAAACCTGAACTCATCGACCCTTCACAAAAGTGTGCTTCACAGGGACACGACGTGCGAGCAGTATATGAAAAAAATCGCAGCACTACAGTAAGTTTTTGAAGACACCTTTAGGTTTAGGACTAAATTAAAAAATGCGCCATAATTCGAAAGAGGTCATAAAAAACAAAGCGCGCGAACATTAAAAAATTCGTGATAAAAACGGGGATGCACATTTCTGTCTATATGTGTCGATAATATGATCTGAAATTGCATAAATCCACAAGAAAATGATCATTTTATGAAGAAAAGTTTAACAACAGAATTAGCCACTTAAAAACAGTTGGGTGCGATGATAAGAGACACTGTTACTAATGTTAATAGCAGGCATAAAGTGCAAAAGCTGTCATACTTTTATGGGACCCCAATTAACGAGCTAATAAAATAAAAAAACAACTAGTTACCGCGAATCTAGCAAGAACGAAGGAGAAAAAACAAGAAAAATGTAAATAGTGCCGATTATCATGCAAAATAAGTGAGTGAAGGGAGCCTTTGTGAAGAATCAAAGCTGCCTCAGCCATCTGAGGGATATAATTGGTGGCTCATCACCCGCCGGGAAAAAAGCCCACTGAAAAAAGAAGCTTTCGGCATACATTTTCACATGTAATGCTTTCGTTAACACAGGAAAAACTACAAAATACTTTTGGCACGGTATTTGCAAGCGATCAAGTGTCTAAATGGAATGAGAAAAAAGGTCAAGTTTCACCAAAATGTATCAGGAGCAAGGAGCAAACTAATAGGGTCAAAAATATACTAGGAGCACAAAAGCCCAAAAAAAAAATCATACTCATGTTCATGAATTTACATCAGAGACGAATAAAACTATACAAAATACACTAAATCCCCATAAAAACCGCTAAAAAGTGAGGTATCCAGCCAATGTGAAGAAATTAGCGCAAATTAGTTTCCCCACGATTCTAGCCTGCAGAGAATTAAAGCTTACTTATTATTGCAAGCTCACTTACTACACACGGACCAAAAAAATATCGGTAAACTATCAAAATAACCGCTTACTTGGAAGAATTGGACCGGAGAAAGCTCAATGCCCAGAGGATCCTTTCTGTAGACGCTTCTTACATCATACATCACGCCCTTGTCTCCGTAGCGCTTCTGAAACAATCTACCATTAAAGAAGCAGGTCTCCTGCATCCAATTCCCTGTATCATTATCCTGTGATAAGGTGTAAAATTAGCACAAAAGAGGTTTGTCGAATAGAAAACAGGGAAAATACTTCAGTCTCATAAACATTGAGGGAAAAAAAAAGTAACACAACCTACTCCTTGAAAAAAAAAATAACCAAAAGCTAGAGGAAATGCAATGGCAGGCCTCACTAAAACCAACCAGTTGTTCTTAGTAAAATGACGAATAGAAGAAACCACAAAGACTCTAAAAAATATGTTAATAAAAAGCATGAGCTTACGAGAATTTTACACGATAAAATATTCTATCGGAAGGTATATATAGTTTATTCATAATGATCACTTAATAGCTCATATTTATCATACTGCCATGCCCAAAACTAAGCAAAACACGCACACTTGTATCCACAATATCCACTACACAAATTAGCTTCACATCATAGGCAGACCCGAAATTTTTTGGAAAAAAAATTAGCAGCCAAAATAATATATATCTTTAGTTATTCTTCTCGTACCATTATCTCCTGAGGGCTACAATCTAGTCTCAAGGATATCCTCTTCACTATATTTAGAGGAAAGTGGGTAGCCAACTCCAAAACGGGAATATCACTATCGTAACAGCCGAAAATAGAAATCTCAGTGATAGAATCGTGTGCAGAAGCTATCCTTCTTTTTATAGCCCCCACACCTAATGACTTTAATATATCTTCCGTCGGATCTGACCTGTAGAAGTAGGATCATGAGCTCAACGTGGACTCACAGCTGCCTAGAAGACGCTATGAGATATTGGACTGGAAAGTAAACAGGCATTTTTCACAGAAAGTTTGGACCAAACTGACGCAAAGACTTCAACTTTCGGCTTATTACGGTGCATCCAGTATCATTCGAAAGCTGCTAATTTCTCTTGGAGTTACAGCAGCAAAAAAGTGTGCGATTCGAGGCATTTGCTGCATTCAGCGAGTATATGCTGTGCTGCGCTAAACTAGCATATGCTGCATGTGGCACTAAACAAGTATATATTGTAGTGCACTAGGTAAGGGAGTGGTGTGTACTGCGCCGAGCCAAAATAGCTCCTATGTGCCGTACTCAAAAGCTTTGACTTGTGTGTTGCGGCCATCAAACATACCTGGTATGCTAAACTAAGCAAGCATTTATTATAGGAGTGTATGGGTTAGAATTGTAGGAGAATGCAGGCGAGGAACGAGTTTGCATGTGCACATTTTCCGGGGCTAGACGTGTGGAATCTAGTGTGCCCTGATGTGGATGATGCTCGCCTGCTGAATTAACTACTATATTTATATGAAAGAGACTACCATGCGGGTGAAGCTCACATGTATACTTAATGATCAGTCTAGTTGCAAGCTGGGGAACAGCACATTGGGGGCTGTGCGTGGGGTCTTTTGCAAGAGAAAAGTGATGTTATCCACCGTGGAATTGCCATTACAGATGATTGCTGCCAATGCAAGCATAAGGGTTGCCCACAACAAAACGAATATCGTCCATGAATAAGCGATTTTCAAGAAAAAGCACAATTTTACGCCGATGAACTGATTTTAATTATTGGGGTATAGCTAAAACCCTCATAATACATATTAAAAAATATATAAACGAGCTTTACTAACGAATTCCGACTCCATCACACTTTACACCACTCTTTGCATGGTTTACGCAAACACACACGCAATTCTGAAAAGCGTGTGGCTAAGGTTGATTAAAACTTAGCAATCTACACTTTTACCTTCCATTAGCTTGTATGATCTGCCATTTACCAATGAAATCATTAATATTTGTCGATAAGCCTTCGACAAATCTTGAAGGATCTCCTGATGAATACCGAAAAAATGATTTCATAAACTAAAAAAATACGCTTGATGACTAGTAATCTTATCAAAAGTTCTGCAATGCCTGTTTATACTTTAAGTTAACACTGGAGAGCTTGCAAGACAGGGTATTCAGCAAATAAAAAAACCATCTACACAAGTACAGCAAGTGGTAGCACCGCAAGCACTTGGGTAGACGCAGAGGAAGCGGCTGTGCACCCTTCTGTGCCCTCATGGCAGTCAGAGCAGAGCATGAATATACACTCATAAATAAATGACTACAGAGGTGAGAAGGAAGAAAAAAAAAGTGCATGAATATACACATGCTCATGCATGCACACGTGCACATGCATATACTTACGCATCAGCGAGTATACGTAATCAAACAAACAAAATTCTCAACAATAGTAGAGAGAGTACTTACCTAAATTGTAACGAGTGACATACTCCTCGTACATAACACCAAATTTTTTCTTCATTATAATCTCATCCTTTTCAGGTAAAATACACTAAAAAAAAGGGGTAAGGACTTGCCATTTAAAAAAAAATTGAGGAGGTAAAGTATACCCTTTTTTTCAGAGAATTCAAAGATTATTTAACCCATACGAAAGAAGAAGCGAAGTACAATTTGAAGGAGAAAAAAGTTTATATGCAAAGTTTCTTGCCAAGGAAATCAAAACTAGTTAGAAAGCGCATAAGAAAAGCGAATAAAATGGCTGCCTAACTGAGATGGGTCGAGGGATAGTTTACAAATGAGCCGAAAGCATCATCTAAGAAACATAAAAAACTTTTTGGCTTCATTCTAACAAAATTCTTTAATAACACACGTATTGGGCCTATAATCTACAGGCAAAGCATGCCTACATAGCATCCGGATCTAGAGGTGCCATTGTAGCCTTCTAGAATCTCACCTGTGATGACAAACCACCAGCTTGCAAGAGTGCCTCACAAGGTTCATGATTTCCGCTAGTATTCGCATCGCTCTGCTCTCCTACACTATCACTGTCCACATCCCAACTTCTACCATGATCCTTCTGCCCAACAGCCCCTCCTGAAACTGGTTCAGATGGACTGGGTTTTAATGCCGGATAACCAGTGTAGTCCATACACTTATAATACGTTTCTAAAAGTAGTTTGTTCGTTACTCCAGCATATAGTTCATCAATGTGCATCTCGTTAGGCAATGCAGGATTTTTCGCCCTCATCTTCTCAATTTTTCGAAAGTTTCGTCTCAAAGCCTTTGCAGTCCTCGTATTGAGACTTTTACCGGTTACCTGGTGTTTGAAAGGGGGAGGTTCAGCCTCAATGAGGTTCCTAGCAAAGTTTGAAATCTCACCATCTATCGATTCAATAACAGGTAATACTGAAGATGAGTGTAAAACAGTGCTAAGCCCCATTAATTGCTGATAAAGTTTCTCGACTAAAGGGCTTTCCTCTACCTGCTCTTGCAGCCAGTTGAAAGTATTGGAAGAAACATGCTGAGCGGAAGCAAGATATGGCGGCAGGGGGGGAGAGGGTTGAAGGGATAGAAAGGAATAGTAAAATGAGAAGAGAGAACAGGTGGATAAGGTGAGTAAAATGTGGCAGGGAATATGGAATACCACGTTAATCCTCATTATCCGTTGGGAAGGTAGCTCTTTACCTAAAAAAAGGTAAGCAAGCGTTGAATGTATAATTTGAAGCATAGTAGCAGCGTAAAATAATGTAATAGCAGGAAAATAACAGAAGTCCAAGCAGAGGCGAGCTACATCAGGGGTAGATGTTAAGGCAATATTTTTTGAGATTAGGATATATATGTTATGATGCACCGATCTTGGCTTGGGGGTGAAGTGATGTAATTGCCTCTTGTGTAAAAAATAGGCGGAGTTTGGGAGACTTGATGGAAACACGCATCACATTTAGAAGCCCTGAGCAAAGCGTACATGAACATGCAAGAATTAAGGTATAAAAGCATCTTTTATTAATCGTCTAAGCGTGTAATTAAAGGTGTAAACAATCACTTTAAGCAATATAGCATTCCAGCAACTATCCTACAAAAAAAATTTCCTCCAAAGGAAAAGAATAAAGATCAATGGCTCAATAACTCCTCTGCAATCATACATCCTACGAAAAAAATGCTAGTCCAACCACAAGAATACACGCATCACGCATTTCGGTACCAGAAAGCCTCATTAAAAAAAGTATACACAAAATTTCGTGCAATAATATGAAACTATGCTCACCTCTCTGTCAGAATCAAAGATGTAAGATGAGTTATATATGGAAGTATACCATCAATATGTAAATTCAGCTCCTACCCTCTTTCAAGATCCTATCTTGGAGCAAAAAATAATTTCGCTGATTATGTTATTGTTAAAAAAATTTAGGCCACAGATTTCATCCTGCGATTTTCAAATTTAGCTGCCTTTTTGTTTGTGAGCCATATGCATGCAACAAGGAAAGGACTAACTACAAAAATTATAAAGACAAATAAGCTAGCATGTAGATTCTGGAGCAAATATACTCCTTTCGCTTTTATTACTAATATGTGTGCATGTACAAAAGTGGATCCTTCTTGCCAAGAGAGAACTATAGAACGGAAATAGGGAGAAAAGGATAAAGCATCAACCAGCTAAAAAGAAAATTAAGCTGATGCCAAAAGAATTTTTGTTATGCTGTGTTATATTTATACTTCTGCAGCTAACAGTAACTAGTATATATACCTCTTTACGCAGAGCTGATTGTGCATTCAGCTCTCACCTGTCTACGCACACCCTCTAGGTGTAAGAACCTCGCAGAAAATACTTGTAAAATGAATCTCCAAAAAAAATAAAAGGCGTCAGACGTTAAGAAATAGTTGTGCTATGCTGGAAAGTTAGGGTTGCATATGTGGCTTATGTCAAGGCTAGATCCTATTATTCTGCTGCTAGTCGTATCGGACTTTGCTGTAGCGTAACTCTGGAATAAGTCGTGCTTTCTAGTGGGGACTTGAACGAGAATGACAAGGTTCTGAGCCTCGTAAGTTATCATAATCTGCCGCAGTGGCATACGATAACAACGCTAAAGAGATAATGTAGCTGGAGGTCGACCACCCTGGTAATAATATTTTCATCATAAGTGCTTATGCTGTAGCGATATCTGACTCGTTTCCCCCGTAGTAAATGCCTATTTATGAGCTTTTGAGGGAGTGATTCGCTCCCTAAGCAAAAGCCTTTTTTTAAATACTCAAGGAATAACAGAAATAACTGTAGCCACTTCTTTTTGCTATGAAGCACTTTTTCTGAAGACACTATATTAGCTCGTATTCCCTACTATTTCCTTTACCATCAGAAAACTACCAAGGAGACACTTTATTCGCTTCTGTCCTCTATTATCACCTTTACAATCAGAAGGCTAGCAAGTATGCCAAAAAAAAAGAGCAATTGAGAGAAGTTCAGATTTATAGAGACCTGATCAAACTAGAATGACTGTACTTCCTTATTATTCACTTTATCATTTTTGATAGCTTCTGAGAAGAAGGGGAAAAATTTTTGGAAGCAATGCATGAAATGCTAGCTAATTAGTTGGTGCTGATGCTACTCCTTTAATTTCCCTAAAAAAATTGTCGTATATATGCGGGGGTCTGAGCGTTGCTGCATGGGCAAATACGGCAAGTCTGGGTAGGAGAGAGAGAGTAGAGTACAAGGAGTGGTCCTGGTAGGAGCTAAAGCATGCGGAGAAAGGGGATGGCATAAACAAAACAAACTTGATGTGTTGGCATGCAGCGCAAGTAGACTGGAGTGCATGTGCATTAACACATGCCGTACAAGGTTAGCTTGAAAACTTGCTGGCATACGAAGCACCGTAATGTCAAATACTCCTGTGTATATGTATAAGCCGATATCTAGACATGCTTTTAGGTCAAAAAATGATTTTCTAGTTCATTTTTTGAAGCAGCTAGAAGCGGTACGTCCCGTTGGTTTTCAGCGCTTTGCCTGATACTTTTTTCAGGGCAGTTTCGGAAGATCTCAGAAATCCGCTTCACAGTCTTAATAAACTTATTGGAAATTCTCCCTTCAATTCAAAACCGAAAGAAAATATTCATTTCAATCCCTTATCGAGAGCAAAAACCACCTCCACGACTAGCAAAAATGTATTCTTTAATTTCGATATTTAGAGAGACCTAGGCTGGACAATTAACATGTAGTGGATACTCTCTTTACCACGAGCAGCTATAGGAACCTTAAACTATAAAAGGCTTTATGTGATGATCCAATAAGTGAAAATGCTCATATCCTGTAAAATTTTCTTCAGAAAAAGGCCTTTCTATCTAACTATTGTGATTCTTCACACTGCCTTCCTGTATATCAAAGAGTCACCACTAAAACTGCGTAGAAAGTACGAAATAAAATAGAAAAGTATATTCATCCGAGCTATCCTTTTTATTTGGAGATATTTAGGTAGCATAGGAGTAAAACCGTTCCGTTTATTCCATTTTTGCATCCTCGAACATAAAAATTTCCACAAACCGTTACACCCAAATTATAAAAGGCATATGCTTCACGCAAGCGCCTGGACTGGCAGATTTTATGGAAAAAGGAACTAGATAGTGGTCTCTAACTATTTCTCAGGAAATTTATATCCTTCTACCAGTTTCAGGAGAGGAATTCTATAGCTTTTAAGGTATTGGTGTTATGTCATAAAGAGATTGTTCAGACCTCCCGGTTTCCTCCCTTTTTGGTTCGGTACGAGAGGATGGAGCAAATGATGCGTTTCTCGGAGGTAAATTGATACGCTCAAAATACATGCATAGATGATAGATTGTATTGCCTTTTGAAGACTAGGTACGGAGAAACATGAAACACGTATTCGACATAAGAGGCGAATAAAAAAAATATTCCACATGCGCTGTAGTTCCCATCACACTTTCATTGAAAAAGTTCCTATTTAGAAGCGGTGGTCGCAGGATGAATCAAAGCATCAATATACAAAGGATGAGGTCTTCAGGCCTCAGGTGTATGTCAAGGAATGTTACATGCAAGCTATATCAGAGTATAATGTATTGAGCATCGAATTACCGAAAAGTGAAAAAGAAGCCCCCTCAAGAGGTTGCGGGTCGCTCTACCTGACAGACGTGCTTTTTAGGGAAAATATATTATCACCATAATTTTTATTGGCATTTTTCCTGTTCAGCATTCCACTATATTGAGTTTGCTACTAGCGTCCCGGAGTGTGTATTGACTTATTTTCAGTTAGCCAAACCATTTATTTCTAGGATACATAACGTTTTAACAACAGGCGTGCGCTTCCTATGTGCGCCTAGAATCGTGCTTTCTCATAGAGTAAAAGCATTTATTTAGCATGTACATGCATGTACGCGATAATGAGGACTTGGTATAAAAAGTACTCTTCGGGGGGTTAACAGATACAAGAGAATATATAGGGAGCGAAATCTCACGCAGGACATTGCATGCGTACACGCTGGTATACGACATCCCCTCATATTCTCCTACCAAATCTCATCCAGGAGATTTCGCGCGTTTACGCTGGTATGCTGCATCTTTCCACATTTTCCTCGTGATTGTTGATAGAGGTGTACACCCAAGAGTGGAGATCGTGTTGAGTGGGACGGTACCAAGATAGGCTCCACTGTAGATGCATGAGAAACGCAGACTTTTCAGGTCCATGCAAGATTAGGCTAAGCTACAGAAGGTGATACATCTCGGTGTCACAATCATCTACACTTCCGTCCAAGCAATGTCACAAAGGGTGGCCAATAAGTGTGCTCAAAGAAAGCACATGCACAGGTTTTCTTCTTGATATGCTACAGGTATGCATATTTGAGCACATACAGAAGAGTATCCCAAATAGGTGGACTAATATCCTTCTCGATTGCTGACGCACTAAGATGCTTTTAGAACCTTTGTTAGAGCATACGAGAAATTGGGCGGTATGCAAGTTGCTTCATCTAGCTCGGGCCCTTGAGAACGCTACTCGAGCAAGTCTTAAGAAAAGGGTAATCGGTGCAACATCACTTTAACTTATAAACACATCTGCGCTCCTCGTAGCAGCCAAGTTTTCACTTACAAAGAGGCATAAAAAACCAAGTTTTCGCTTATAAAGAGACTTATGCTCCTCGCAACCAAACTATAACTTATGTACACTTATTTGTAAGTGCCACAGCTGCTTCTTGCCGCGGCTAGAGAACTACGATCACAACCCTTGAGACATATATATAGTCCTTTCTTGAAGGACGCTGACAAAGCCACGTCACTTGAATTTGCTTCATTAATAGCAGGCCATTCAGTAAGACATGAGTAGCATTTCCTAGTAGCCAACATATAAATTAGCACAGTGGAAGAAAACCAATCTGAGTTTTTAAAGCAGTCAGCACTCAATCAAATCTTATTCTAAGAGGTTGAGAGCTTTACTTAGAACGATTTTCGCATTAAAACTAGCTATGGATGAGACGGCTAATCTCTCTTTGCAGCTTTCATCATAGAAAGAGTTTACGACTGTTACTATTTTTCCGGAAAGGATCAGTATATTACAAGTCACTAATTCGTACAAATCTTTCAGGCATACGCTTCAATGTCTAGGGGTTTTCTCTGTGAGAGCATGATAATTCCGAGCACACAGTTTTTATATCACGGCAACGCCAACAGAGTCTGCTAGAAGTGATGCGCGTATTCAGCTGCCCTTTTCAACTCAATAAAAATTCGCCATGAAGCTTGTAACGTGAGCCTTTATGGTGAAGCAGAGTTTCCCGGCAAGTCAACTCTCTTGGCAGTCACCTCCTCACGCAAATTTACATCTTTTAAGTCGAACAGAATATCCAGATGTAACAATAAACAAGCAAGATCTTGATACACATTGACAGCACAACTCCACCTGATCAAGCGCTTTTTAAACCACAAAAATACTCCGCAATACAATGTTGTTAATAAACAAATGTTAGTAACACTGGGAGATACATCAGAATCAACAGCCGGGCAAATAGCAAGCAATTATCGGCTATCCAAGTCACCAACCAACATTTTAACAGCTTCAATCAGCCCTCCTGTTTTTGCAAGAATATTCCTCTGAATGCCTTAACGGCCGCACATGAATTGCGAATCACTTAGGCACGCATGTATCTCTTAATAATGAGAAATAGAAAAAATACAAAAATTGACACACTAAATGCATGATAGTTTCTGCGAAACTATCAGTGTGCACCATCTGGCGTAAAACTAACCAAAAAGATCACATACCTCACACTGCTATGGACCATAAGTTGTGAATTATTAAGTACATATATATACAAATATATATAAATATGTCAAGTTGTCAATATACATGGCAACAAGTACAGATGGTGTGAAATTAAGTACTAATTATAAATCATAGAAAAGCAAGAAAATAGAAACACAAATGATGATTTTATTCTTACTGATGAACACACAGAGAGCAATACATAGGAGCAATGCTATCTAAAGTAAATAAAGACACCATCTCAAAAAAAATCAAGAAAACACTATTTCAGCAGCTTGGGCAGTTACATAAACGAACATGCTTGCACTAAAACAGCAGTATTACTTGCTTGAGACTGGCAAAATGAAAGAGCGTAACCGTACAAAAAAAAATTCAGCAAGTACTAAGGATGTAAGTGCCATCACTACTTCACACTAAATATAAGTCTCAGGCAAACACAATGCCGAGCTAAAGCATGATTACAAAACGTGGCATCATATATGTTACGCATCAAATCGTTGTGTTCATCTGAAAATAAAAATACTACCGGAATAAAAAATTACACATAATTAACAGATTTTTACAGGCAAAAAAAACACACAATTTCCAGAATAGCGCGTGTAGGCATAGTGAAAACATACTGTGCTTAAATAAGCAGCCGCATGGGAAAATTAATCGCTGCGGATTGAGAAGTACTACAGGCCAATTTTCCATGCATCATTGGGAAATTTACTTCATTCAAAAAGATATTGTTTCGCCGTAAAATGCAATACAAGCATCTCAAAACACTATATATAACAATTTCATTACAACGCAACGCATGATGATGCATGTGTATGATGTACTTTCTATTCACACAGTAAAAATTACGGTAAATACACATCAGTGAGCATATATCAAACTTTACTCAGACATACATAACAATTTATTCAAATCTTTTTCTTAGTACGCCTATTTTCAAATGAAATCAGCCGCCATGAGTTATGCGCTGCATCTTCCTTAACGCTGTACGAAAAAACCCCACCAATAAAGTATACAAGCTGGCACATGATGTGTACAGTCTCAAAGGTACAACATATATATACCTTCATCATATAAGTCCTACCTGCGATCAGAACTTTGACGAAGCCCTACATGCTGCACGCATGTACGTACAGCGCATCATTTATTGGTATGCATAATAAAATTTATGCAAGATTTCACGCCAGCTACGCGCACACACTTCGCAAAAATAAAATTATCCGTTAAGTTAGGCCCAAATTTATTAGACACACCTGAATTTACACGAAAATATATTTCGGACAATGATTCACTAAGTAGAGTGCCATTTAAGACAAGAATACCTAATATTCTTCTAGGAAAAACTCAAAATTAAAAGGAATATAATTTACTTCAAGAAAATTTGTCATCATCCTCTAAATATCCTATCCTACGAGCATAGAGGCCCAAGAGCTTTTTGAGCGCCAATTCTGCAATATTTTCAAAAACTGTTGCTTTCACACAGTTTGTCCTCTTCTAGGAAACTTCTAATTTACAGAAGAAGCAACTCCCCCGAAAAAGATCTTTCTTCGGTTATCCGGTAATCTACACGATGCTGACTGAGCGATAAGACCCTGCCCGACGCCGAAAAAAAGCGAAACCCTGAGACTCTATATATTTGAAGAGATAGAAATTGTACGCCCCATCACCACAATAAGCTTCTTCATAACGAGTGGAAGATATCACCCCAAAGAGTTCACTCGTAAAGTACGCTGACGGAATCGTTTCTTCAGGAGCTATAGTTTCAGCACCCGATTGAGCAAGAGTATCAATTCCTCCCACAGGAATACTGATAATAGAGGAAGCGTTTGAAGATTGACTTATACGCCTAAAAGTAGGAAAATTCCCCGTTTTTTCCTTGAACTCATTTATGGGCCCAAGAGAGTTAACCGCGGATAGAGAAGCTTCGTCATCAATGATATCCTGAGAAGAAAACACGCTTCGAGAGAGTGGTTGAAGCACGGCAAATAGGAGGCGGGGAAATTATTTTGGAGTATATATTATGGGGGTTTCAGAGAAGTAATGGGGATGATCAGAGAGGAGGCTGGGGGTAGTTATATATTATGGGGATTCCAGAGAAGTAAACGGAAGCACCAGAGAGTATTGGATGGATAATCAGGGTGAGAAAGGAGTAGGGGTGACTTAAAATTCAACGGGGAGAGCGACAGATCATATTGAAATAATCACACACAAAATCGTCAGCGCTGCTCACGCGGATACCCAGCTAAGCATAAGTAACCCTCTACAGTTTCCAACAAGGCAGGAATAAAAGAACAAAATCAACTAATAAAGGAAAAACTCATAAAGCAAAGATCTCAGTGAAGAAAACATTAAAGCACTAAAACCAAAAAACCCACACACGAGAATTGGAATTAAGAAAACCATAGATCAAGAGCAATACAAGTGATGTGCAGCATAACACGTACGCCAAGACATCTTCATACGCTTATTCCTACAAAAATTTTCATACAGCAACACACACATTTAAAATGCAGATTTACGCAAGCTTCAGCCGGAAATGAGGTTAACTAGAAGTTCAAAAAAGCTTCAAGACACCAACCGGCAGTCTATAGTTCGCCTTCAACTCTTCCTGCATAAAGAGAGTCAGGCGAAGCTCCAAGTTCTCAAGCCAACCAGCTACTAGTACGAGATCGATAGGAAAACAGCAAGACTTTGAAAATCCATTAATACCAACCTGTAAACAAATTAAGAATTTCTGTTTCCTTCCATATAAGGTACATGCTTTGTATAAATTTGCATATTGTGGTATTCTCTAGCATATCGTAGAATATTCTAGTACATCCAAAAATTCTATAGTAAATCATGGTATTCTCTAGTAAATCGCGTAGCAAATTGCACAAAATAGTAAATATCTCAATTTCGAAGCATACAAAATCACATAATTAGCGCAACATTACTAGCTGGTAGCACCACAAATATCATGACCGTTGACAATGCTAATGATGAAAATAATACCACCTAAATACGGACAACTGTATTGGCAAATAAGGGCACAAAAAGCCTTCTTCTTATAACGGCAATACCTTCGCATGCATACTCATACAGAAATACTCTCACACCACCCCTCGAGGGAAAGACACACACAAACAAACCCAATTCATCACTAGTCATCTCCCTAATCACCCAGATATTCTAAACTCACCACAGGGGCCAGAGATCCGTGTACTTTAAACCTCGTTGCGGCATTTTCCAGCAGAAGATGATATCCGTACCATGTAACCACCGTAAGGACAAAGCCGAGGAAGATATCAACAGTATAGTGAAAGAACGAAATATCAATCATGAAGAGCAGGAAGCAAGCATAAAGCACTATAATAACTAAACTGACAGTTGATCGATAACCATAGTATATCCACAGCAGTAACAGGGTGGTAGTCAGCAATGTGTGTCCCGATATTACAAGATCAGTGCACTCATACCAATTCGCCGATATCATCATTAATGTACCTTTGATTATTCCAAGCAGCCTATGTTCAGCCGGGTAAGGTATACATGTATCTAGTGGATTAGGGAGGGTAGTAACAGCTACACTTACTCCTCTTATTATATACAATAAGGAAAAAATGTAAAAGTAACGAGTAAGAATCATCAATGTTATTAGGTAATGAGTGAAGAGGACGAAACGAATGAGGGTACACACCACCAACACTATATGAAGATTGTTGACTATTGAAGATGCGGCCCATTTTGGAGGACCAGAGTTGAAAAAAGAGTGCAGTCTGTCTGGTAAAGGGGTAGTTGATGTCTTGTAGTACTGATCAGAAACTGTGGCACACACTGCTTGAAAAACAAAGCAAGAGATAAAGACCACCACGGAAACGGCAAAAGACCTAAAGTAGCCTATGAAAGCATTTTTTGGCCCAAGAATCGCAGTAAGCGGGGGCTTGCTGCTTGACTGTGTCATCGGGCCAAAGAAGTGAGGATAGTAGAAAGGAGGCAGGGGCTATATACTCGGGGCTCAAAAATGGTAAGATTTTAATGGTAGGCTAAGGAGCTATGCTGACACATTGTAAATGAAAGAGAGAAGGCAAAGAAAATACGAGCTGGATTTCACACACAAGGTATACAGGAGAGTGACGATTGGAGTGCGGAGAAAAGGTAAGAGAAGCATATAATATGCTTTAGGAAATCAGGCATGCGAAGTAATTTCAAAGCAAGATAAGGAAACTTTCCGTTACTTTTATTCGATAACTGACACCGCTCAATAAAATAAGGTTCAAAATATAATAGAATCAGGAGGAGTGAAAATCACACGCAAAAATATCGTCAAACTTCAAAGAAAATACACAGCAATTCAAAACTGGCAGTTAAATGATATTACAACCATGTTTCTGCGCTAAAAGGCAGTACTGCTCTTTTGAGAGAAACTGAGACTAGTATCACCGTATCTCCATAGTAGTGATTTGCCCACGAAACAGCTACAAACACCATCACTCCAATCTGTGAAAACTCGCTCGCACATCAAAAAATACAAATCAGAGGGAAAAGCCTTCTACTCTTCTATTTTCAGGCTAATTTTACTACCATCTTAATTACACATTACTCCAAGATGTCTATAAATATAGAAAAATAGTTGCGCGTCCCCGTGATGAGACGAATTTTTGCACGAGAAGATCAACATCTAGTATCAGCACTGCGCTGAATCGCAGTAAAATTGGCACATTTGTAAATCAACTGCTTATTGAAGATAGTGCTTCCTGCATTTTTTTCTAATTAGTGCGAGGTTTTTTCCTGAGCCTGAGCCGCTTACGCTGCATTTTTTGTAATTCCAGCATTTCATCATGTGTCAAATTTTCTGATGATCACAGAATGTTAAAGGCCACTCAATAGAAGCCATATTTTCAGGACATGCATTACCCATAGGCTGATTGTGGCACAGAAATACCACCAGAAAGAAAACCGTGACTCTTCTATAAGATGAAGATGAAGGAGTTCAAGACAATCGATGCTTGCTGGAGGACATAAGTTTCTCGCACATCTTCATTAAAGACTTCTAAGCAACATGAGGGAGTACAAGCGCGTTAGAGAAGTCGGCCTAAAAATCCTCTTCTTACAGTGAGAGGAAGAAATCTTATTGTAGCCTCTAAATAAAAAAAATAGCACCTTAAGCAAAAGTAAGAAATGTCCTTCTCAAAAGCGGACTTTTAACATTTTCGCCTACAAAATCTGGGCCTGTTAAGAGTGTATGTAGGCCAAAAGTGTCACTTGCTTGCGTCCAATAACTCATACTAGCCACTAGCACATAGCGAGGTGCCTCAGCCTTTGCATGTGCGAATATTTTGTGCATTCTCCTTCAACGAGCTGAAAATAAGAGGACAACATATATGCAGTTGTCTGTGCGGAGCTAGCGAGTTAGTTAGTTATACATATACATCTTTATCTATAATATATATGCATAACTAACTCGAGGTATGTCTGGTATGTCTGCCGGGCTAATACCTTTGGATACGAATGTGTTGTGCGCTGCAAATTATTATAACGTGTGATGGGTTGTTGTTGGAGCGAGTTTGACCTCTTGAAGTAGTGGGTGTAGTCGAAACACCCCATATTGTCTGTAGGCTGGTGTGCGCGGAGCGGTGGTGGTGCAATATAATAAGGGGGCGGCTTAAACAATGAAAATCTGAAAGACGCCGCCAACACCTATTTTAAAATGTTTGCCTAGAAATTCAGTATGCCGTACACAATATGTTTTAATTCATATAGGTATGCGCCTCATGACTGATTTTTTGAGATTGCGCACCTCAAGTTTATTAATATAGAGCTTGGCATTACTAGTAACTTCGTCTGCCAATGGGTGGTGCAGGGCCAGACTTCTCACATAAAAATGTGTCGATTACTATCTAGTCAGGAGGTATATATATGTTTGCCGGTCTTAATTTCGTCACTCGAGCATTACCGTACTTTAGATCACGAAAGGATGCTGCGATACTAGTGGTGACATAGTTTATACAGCCGCGGCAGCGCAATGATGCATGCCGCCTGTTATAGTGAAGTGAGTTTGATTATGCTCAAACATTAGCGGTTGACATGGGATAGGAAAATCGAGCTTGCATGATGTTCTCTTTTCAAGTAAGAAATAATTTTGTGATGCTTTAGCAGGTAATTTAAAGGATAAATCATATAGAATGCTGGTTAAGGAATTGTAGAGTATTTGGGGAGGATTGTATTGTGGTGTTGGTATATAATGCAGCCATTGTTAAAAAACAAGGAAGTTATTGCAAGCATAGTGGAAGCAATAAAGGGAGTCTCTAGGTATCTTGTGAATTTCAGGAATGAGAGTGCTAAAAGCCTTGTAGGTTGAGACGCAAATGTGTGTTACCATTTCCTTCTAGGAAAAATAAAGGTCAAGCAAAATAAAAACTAGCCACGCATGATGCGTGTTACTGGAATTTTCAAAGTGCCACTACATTTTATATTATAATAGTCCTTTATCATTGGATAAGCTGTAGGGAACGGCTTCGAATATTTATTATAAGAACGTAAAATTGCAGTGGTAGAAGGGTGAAAACACTTCTGTATAGCTTTTTAAAACTAAGTAGAAAAAGAGAAACTGGAAAAATACTCATGAAATCACGGAAACTGCTGGCGGTTGCGCTGTAGTCAATGGAGTGGTTATCCTTTTTTTGTGGGTGTTTTTTCGCCGATAACCTTCTAGAACTTCTATATTATAATCTGTGTGGCTTTACGAATTCTACATCAAATATTCCTGTATGGGGATTGCTCAGTTCTTTGATATTCAACAAGTAGTACACCCCATAAATAAAAGAATAGCAACGGAAACGCTGCATATTCATCAATTTACAAATGATTGGCATGTGCATATACGCACTGCAGCACTGCCCTTTTTTATCGTTAAAATCCGATAAAATCCTTCATTTCATCCTCTTCTTCTGTTTCATGTACATTCTCCCTTCTTTCTGGTGATGCAAATTGGTGTCATCACAAGAAGCGATTTAAGAATCAAATTATTTTTTTGGCGGTGTAAAGCCTCTACTTACTAGGATTATGCTAATAAATCCAATATAAAGCTTAGGGTAATTGTGAGCCTCATCTTGCAGGGTGGTAGTTACAAGTTTTCGGGATTTACCGGTAACTTATGGTTAAAGACAAAAAATAAAATGCTATGCGCTGGCCACTACATACTGCAAGTCATTTGTGCCGCTAGGTCCTTTTTTACTCGGATTTTTCTAAAAATTGAAGTTATTTAAAGGTTTCGGGTAAGCATAGGATTGAAGAACTGTACTATTTGCATGTGACTGAAGCTTCTGGAATAGCAAAAACTTCCTACATGCACGGGAAATTTTTCCTATTTATGCTTAAAAAAAGTATTTATCAGCTGTCCATTACAAAAAAATCTACGAAGTGCTACATGAAACGTAAAGAGCGTAAGAGTAACAATACTTCAAACAGATGGAAGTTAAAACAGACGCAAAGAAGTGCTCCACCTAACAATTACATCCAAGTGAATCACCTACGTTACTCCTGTATATTACAAGGTATATATGGAGCACAATGCACACCGGTAACTAACTTGCACCCTAGCATGATGCAATAAGCATGAAAAATCACGCAAGCAAAAATGCTTCCTATGGCAACTAGTTGTAGGATCAATTTACTTGCTCCTATATCCTCTACATAACCAATTTCAATGCGTGGAAGTCTCTCTCCGAGGCAGAGCAAACACGTGGATTCAACCAAGAACATATACATGTGAAGTTGCTCAAGCACAATACCTCCGATGGGGTTATTAAAAGCACGAGAGCTTTGGTTCTTTGAAACATTTATTTTTTTTTCTGCTTTGGTGGTGCATCCTCTACATGCGTGTATTACAAATTTGCAGTGGTATTATATCTGATATTTCCTTGTAAAAACTTCAATGCATATGGTCTCCCAATTCCACGTAGCTTACCATCTTTAACCAGCATCTCTTGAAATGCTAACGCTTGCTTTGCAGCCGCATATTTCCAAACTCTGCGTAAGCAAGCGTAGAAATGTACCTAGCAGCTTTGTTTCTATAGAATCCGCCGAATGATGTAGTCTGCAGTTCATTGCGAAATTGCCACTCAGTACACCATCTAAGTAAAGAAAAGTCTCGACGGGGGTTTCTGCAGATATCAATGCTTTATTCACGAAAGTAAAAGCTGTTAATTTTTTTGTTATGACATCTTTCACTCATTATAAGCTAAATGTACATTCGGATATGGCATCGCTGTGGTGGCTATATGTACTCATAGTCAGCGGCAGACATTTTTGCGTTTCCTCCACTGCTGAAATATTCGTGCGGATTATCACCAAGTTTCAGTGTAAGTGAATGTCGGTTATGTACGCAAAGATGCAGTATTCAGTTGTGACCATAAAAACTGAAGTACATGAGCATGATATCAACGCTTATGAGCACAAAATCAGAATGTATGCGCGAACGCATTTGATGCTTGCCATAATACATTCATAATGTGCTCATCTAACCGTTGGTGGCTCTCATTATTTCTAGCGTCTTTATTACTGTGTTCGTCGCTTTTTAATAGCTGCTATTAATACGGTTGCTACGTCTCGTGTGGGCGTAGAATTTTCAAAGCAATTAATTGTTCATAACCAGGATTACAGGTGCAAGCAAACCTCCGTTACAACCGCTTCAGAAAGCGAAACTGCAGCACACCAATACGTGTAATTTAACATGCTATACTGTCATACTTCTCTGTAAGAGGTATTCATTTGTGTAGTAGCAGCGTAGACCACAGCACGTAAAAGGTAGCCCCGGGTCTAACAATCGCTGATTTCAACTAATTCCAAAGCTTAAATGCCCTCTAAGTATTACCACCGCCTTTTTTAACTCATATTTCTCATTCTCGGTTAATCGCTATTCATTAGCGTGAGAATAGATACCTGAGTGAGGCAAAGAAAACGTGACTATGATGCCATTTTTGCAAGCTTAGCGCCAACAATTCCTGCTTTTACAGCTTCTTTTGCTACTGCGCACGCACACTCCTCACTAAAGATTGGTCGAACCGCCTTGTTGCTGCTTCATCCATAAACTATCAAAGCCCAGAACAGAGCAGAAAGCCTCATTTAATTATCAGAACGGTTAATGATATAAGGTGAATAACGCTACATTGGTTAATTGGGGCGAATATATAGATGTGAATCCTGCACGCAACCTCTTCCCAAAGCGTATACACAAGACACTAATGTGTTCTCGTGAAAGGCGACTCTTACCTTAAGTACTCGAGTGCCACGATAGTATGAATTGAAAATGTTTGTGTGCTTCTCCGTCTTTTCCAGTTCTTAGCTTCATCACGGGCAAAGATCTAATAGTAGATATATTTTTGCCAGAAATACCTTGTGCAAATCGGCTTGTTTATTCTTGCATCCACATATG
This sequence comes from Nephromyces sp. MM_2019, assembly GCA_015657535.1. Taxonomy (NCBI): domain Eukaryota; phylum Apicomplexa; class Aconoidasida; order Nephromycida; genus Nephromyces; species Nephromyces sp. MM_2019. The sequence continues at coordinate 26,609 of JADHZB010001671.1, forward strand.
TTGATTTTTTGCAATACCTCAAGCAAAAGCTATACTCTACCATGCAAAAATAGAGTTCAATCCACAGTTACCGTATCTAACCGTTGAGAAACCATACTGCTGCGATAGAAACTAGGCCATAACATCTAAAAAATTATACTAGCTGCCTGAAAACTATACTATAATACATTATAAAACCTAATTGGACTAAAAGCTTTGTGCTTCTCAATGCCTGAGTAGCATCGCTATACATAATGCCACAAATTCCTTATCGACCCTCAAAAAATTTTGGTCCACATTCGAGTCGATGGCTCTCTCGAATACATGCATTCTACTTTGTTTGCCAAGTTGGCTGCATGCTGAAGGAACTCTACCATCATAGAACATCTGCTTCCCAATCGCTAATTTAGTTAGCAAGGTGTACTATATATGCAAATAATAATGTGAGTACAACAAGGCCTAGTCAAAACCAAGATAACTAGAAAATAGTGCTAAATAGTATTTAGTTACCCTAGGACAGCTCTATGCATAGGTCAGGCGGTAAGCCTAGTACTGCAAGTGACTGTTTCGCCTCCGATTGTGCTTATTGCAGCAGATACACTGACACTAGTTTCGTTTATAAATATTATAGGGTACAGCCCTATAACGCCAACACAAGGGCAGTGCTGGGGTAGTATTCATATCGCACACAACTAGTGACATCATTCACTCTATCCTGAGCGCAGCATTGCTAGGGCGGTATTAATATAGCAAACAACTAGTGGTGCACAAAAATATCTCAACAAAATGATGCAAAAAAAGCTTGTAAAATAAAAAATATATGGTATATTATATTGTTCTTATTTGTCAAACTAAATTGATACAATTCAATTTGTGAATCTTTATTTCCTATCAAAATTCATTATAAATCATGTAACTGCTTTCGGGTGCTTTCGCTTAACCCCTGCCTGATGAGTTAGTTTTTTTTAAATAAAGAAGCAGGACGTTGTTACTACACCTTTTCAAAATCATAAAATACGTATTTAGAAAATCCAAAATTTTTTTGTAAAGCGGTACAATTGTAGGAGAGCTTCCTGCATAGCCTAAATGCGAGTAGTGTCAACGAGCGTCACTGGAGATGCATGTATTCTTCTCGGACATATTTGCCGCGTGACCTCTTCTCACACTTACGGGGAAAAATTTAATTACCGCCTTTCCCATAATTATATTATAGGAATTTCAGAACATATTCCAACGCTGGCTTGGGCTTATCGTGGCAAATTTCCCTTTTCAAAGCTTTATCATGTATTCTAATTTACCTTCTTGCGTACTTTCAAGCAATATTTGAGGAAGCTGTAGAGGCAGCTCTACAGGAAAATTTCATAGGATTTATTTTCTTATGCACACAATTAGTTGAATTATTAAAAACGGGTTGCTATGCAGAGAGCTATAATGGTATTAGGCTGACAATAAGCTAGAGGATAGTGGTGCCATTTTGTAAAGCATAGCTTTGCGAAAAGTGCAAGGCAGTGTAGCAAAAAGCAGTTCCAGAAGCCTGAAAATGCTCAAAAATATGCAAAAATGATACGTTGTTTCCAGTTATCAGTAGGCAGGCTCGTATAACCAAGGTAGAACCATGTTTTGAATGTCTTAAACGCCTGAAATGTCTCAAACACGCCTGAAATGTCTCGCAAAATCCTAGGCAGCGATTATTATCTTAAATTTTCTTGTACTATGACTTGTGTGTTCAATACAAAAGAGTTGTGGGTAAAAAAAAACGAATGAAATCGCATCTGAATAACTCTCACCAGCAGCTTGAGGAAAGTATCAATCATTAAAAAACTACAAAACCAGTATAACCAGAATTTCTGTTGGAAGATTGATGTTGATTGCTCAAGCTTCAAATGAGAAAATAAATAATTTTTAAGGAGCAAGCAGTGTGCAATAGTACGTGAACGAGAAGTATTAAAAAAGCATAAGGGGCACGGAGAGGGCGCCTATTGTGTGGTAGTATTGTCATGATGTGCTTCTTAAAGGAAAACAGAACTTTTATTTCAAAGTGACCTAAATAGAAGCTGCAAAAAGATTTTGCTCATGTTATAGCTTATTGCTTTAAACATGGCACACCGCAAAATTGATGAGCACATCTCTCCCATATAAAAGATGAATCGATAAAATACTCGAGTGTTTGCTGGCAAGAAGCTACAACTAAAAAGTTTACCTCTCGTTCTGACGGAAACTAAAAAATATACGTTGTTTGCCAGGAATGCGAGAAATTGCTGGCAAACATATAGCATATCTCTATAGCAAAAGTAACAGCATGAGAGGGGTCAAGCCAAAAAAATAGTGAGGATACGAGAAAGTAAAAATTTCGATTAATGCCGTGAAATAGCTAGGTTTTATATAAGTTGACTTTTTAAGAGATATAGAAGGAGGCTATATAATTAACTAATAAAAAAAATGCAGAATATGACGGTATGATCATTTTTTTGAATACAAAATACAGGGGAGAGTAACCTACGGAAGTAGCGATTAACTACAGAAGTAGCGATTAACTACAGAAGTAGAGAATAACATACATAAGAACAGAGCAATCTACACACATGCGTTACCTAAAACACACCAGATGCAGAATGATGAGGGTTAGCAAGCAGCTCACCCAAATTATGAAAAACGAACACCGATGCAGCTTTTGTAGGAAAACAAGCAAATCATGCCGTTTTCAACATGAAGAGAAGGTGGAAAGACTACTTTTAAGTAATAACATTTATTCAGAAATATAGGTAAGGAAACTAGAGGATGCAAGCAGAGTTCCTTTTGTTAACCAGAAGTATAAAATAGCAGGCTGAGAGTTTATTAGAAATACTTTACAAGTGCTTAGTGAGCAGCTTTCAGCTTATCACATGAAGTTTAGCACATGGAGCCGGAACAAACCCTGATGCTACTAACTTATTTTGGGTTTATACACAGAACTTTTCATGTTATTTTCTCAGCACATCCGTATATAAAATCACAATGGCAAATAGAAGAACAAAAAAGCAGAAAATTGCACAACACGTCAAAATAACTCACAACACACACAACATTGGAAGACACCATATGCTACACACACAACATTCAGCACACACTAGATGCGACACACACCATATTCAGCACACACTAGATGCGACACACACCGTTCAGCACACACTCAACCAAGAGTCTAACAACGCAGTGGAACTCTTTTACACACCCATATCTGAGCGTAGCGACCAACACCTCTTGCATCACACACACTAAATACAACGGCAGTGATATCACAAGTAAATGTATCATCACTAGCAGATTTTGACGGAATGTGATGGTAACTGACACTGCACAATACTCTAAATTCGCCCACCAGCAGCTCCAGTGCGAATAAACCCTTCCTAGGCGATATTTTGATGAAATAAATTACAAATGAAGCAGCAGGGCTAATGCAGTACATTTCACATATGGAAAAAGCAGAGTAAGTAGAAAAAGTAGAGCTTATGCTGCTAATTGATGCATTTTGCTGTGAATAGTATGACGAGATCCATCTTCACACTGAGTACGCTTCTCACAGCTCTAAAAGCAATGGTCTTCCCCTGCTTTTAGATCATCTCTTTTACATGTTCAAGTTAAAAAGAATCGCAAGAATTTGTCTTTCATTCTGCCTAGCTTCCATCTTCTACATCTTCAAATTTCAAAAAATTGCAAGAATCTCTACTTTCCTCCCCCCTAGCTTCCATCGTCTACATCTAACTCAATTCCTCCATGTCAGCTAATATTTCTTGAAGCCATATCTTCCTGGTTTTTCCTTGTGAAAAAATCCAAGGCATCATTTTTTATTTTACGTTTTCTGTGAAACTGTGAGTTCATGAGATGTACATTGTGATTTGCTGGTTTTCTAAATGAGATAAGAGGGATAATGACCTACCAGCTTTTCCTTCCATTGAAGATATTTGTGTGCGCGTTTTTGTGTGTTATTTCTGTGTGTGTGAATGACATACTGTTATGAACTTGTGCATGTGAAAGATAATCAAATTTTTTTCAGAATGTAGCAAAGAAATGTATAATTTTATAAAAGTGCCGGATATTTTTTGTAAATTTCCTACACGAAAACGTAAATTACAAGAAATTCTAGCGAGATGCCTAAACTGATAGCCAGGCAATCTCTCGTGTACATTTTATTGGATAGAGTTAGCAAGGAGATGTATACGCATGCAGGTAAGAATAAGATGTAACAACACGCGTATGGACATGAAGAAGAAAAAGATATATGCGCAAATTTGTGTTTTTATCTTTACTCTGAAGAAGATATGTGCGGAACTCCCTTATGTGCAAATTCGCTCTTTCATCCTTATTCTCATGCAGAAGAAGATGTGCACCCCCGTATTAGTACTTTTATCTTCACACTCATGGCATACCTCCACGAAAATGGAAAAAAAAACACATACACTAGAAGTTGGCCATTTTTGTTCGGCAAGATATGCTTTTACACATCAGTAAGAGCATGAACAAATTGAGGAATACACACAACAACAACCATCTTGTAACTTTCTCAAAGCGAAATATCCTCTTAGCGTCATGGCTTTCTCCTCAAACTTGAGGAAACCTCCAAGGATAGCAGTTTTCGCATCTGGCACTCGAGACGGTGGGGGCTCAGGTTTTAGGAATTTGGTGGAGAACGAAAGGCAGAAAAATCTACGAGGAAATATTGTGTGTGTTGTCTCAAACTGGCCCAATGGAGGAGTTAAGAAGGTGAGAGAATTTCTGTGAAGGAAAAAGGTCTTTTTTTCTCTCTATCTCTCTTGGTCAATTTATGCCTATATGTTTGCATTTTATGGCATTACTCAAGGTGATATGCTGGATAGCATGTGATTATGCTTCGTATTTTTTTGGTGTCCTGCACTCTACCCCTTTGTATGTGTGTGCTAAGTTTTTTAAGAGATAATTTTTTGCATGAAGATGTATGTTTATTCTTCTTGAAGATTTTCCTTGAATGAGTTCGGTGTACGTACACTGAAAGCCACAGTTCTACATACGTGTTTTGGATGGCGTTTGCTAAATATCATGGGTTTTTAGCTTGTATATAAGTTTGTGTTTAAATGAAAGTTGTGATACGCTGCCTTTATTTGTGGAGTTCGTTGTGCGTATGAAGATGAGTAATTTGAGACCTTTCTTTTCTCTTGATTGAAAGCTTCGAAGGGTTTTTTCCCTTATTTTTGAGTTTTTATGGAATCTTCTTCACTTTTTTCTACATTGAAAATCGCTGCAGAAATCTCGTGATTTTTCCATATTGTGTGCTGTGCGTGCTCTGCTTCCTCTAAAAATATAAATATGTGGCATTCCCGTGATTATTTACTGCTTTTGTGATTTTTGTTACTGATGAGGCCGGTTTTTTTTCTATAAAAAGTATGCTTCAAGCAATCTTTGGTTTGTTGAATTTTCCATCCATAAAGCAATCTTTCTAATCATTTATCGGTGGAGTTACGGCTTTATTCCCCCCAGAATTCTCTGCGAAGTAGCTCTTTAGAGCGTTACCTCGTTCTGCTATTTCTCGTTGCTTGGAAGTCAAAAAACTACCCAAAATTCCCAATGAGGGAGTTGCTCAAGAAATAATAATGTGTGTGTGAATTCACATCTTTTGATGCTCCTCTAAAAACATCTATGCATATTACCTGCTCGAAGATACATACGCAGATGTGCAAACACACGGATACATACACGTGCACACGCAAACACGCATGGATACACACACGTGCACACGCAAACACGCACGGATACACACACGTGCACACGCAAACACGCACGGATACACACACGTGCACACGCAAACACACAGCAACACAAAAAAAAACACACTACGCTGTGCTAAACTTTTCATCAGGCTGCTGAAGATTTTGGGGTTCCCTTTGAGCTGCTTCAAACTCCCTATTCATCATCAAAGTATAAAGAAATCTTACAGAAGCACAGAGTTGAGTGGGTGATTCTAGCTGGTTGGTTAAAATTAGTGCCTATAGCATCTTTTCCTGAAAATTCTTCCACAGAAGTAGCAAATGAAGAAGGATTAGATAGCCGAAAGACACTCAATATACACCCGGGTCCACTTCCCAGGTAAGGCGCATCATTAACTGAGAGGATTAGTCATATGGCAATGCAAAAATTGATTTTAAGGAGCTGAAAACGCTGGAATCTGTATGCTACGTGGAATGCAGTGATGTGTGTGTGTATCGTATGCATTCATATACTTGATTAGAGTAATCAACAAGCAGCTTTTCTCCTGAAGATTTCGATCTTGTTGGTGTGTATTTGCGTGTGTGTGTAAATAGATTGTGGCCTATGGGTTTGTTGGTGTGGGTTTGAATGTGTGTGTAAATAGATTGTGGCCTATGGGTTTGTTGGTGTGGGTTTGAATGTGTGTGTGAATACATCAGCGCTGCTAGATGTACGTAACGTGGTGCATATGCTGGGGTTGCTCCTCTGTGGATGAAGTTATGTTTAAGTGGGGGTTGAAATTTTTGCTTCTGGAGGGGAAAATGGTTCTTTTTACAAGAAGAGATGATGTGTAGTACACACTATAGTGTATAACACACAGAGAGAACACACTCTCACTCTTTGATGTGGTACATCTTAATGTGCTGCTTCTAACCCACAGGAACACACTCTAACTCGCGCCAAAAATTATCTCAACTTCTTCTTTAGATTTGGAGGCAGCGGAATGTATGGCAAACACGTTCATGAAGCCGTTATAGAAGCTTTCAAGAAAGGCGAAGTTAGGGAATATCCAACCCTGTTGATGTTTGAATTTTCTGTTCTCCTTTACACTACACAATGCTTACCACACGCACAAGTTTGCATAAATTTTTCACTTTGAAGATGATATCCACAACATCACAGAGCTCAACAGAATAGGGAGTAGCACACATGCATATTTACTCCTGAAAGAGTGAAGAAAACAGCCAAATTAAGAGATTTAAAAGCTGATAATGATATTATTGATGCAGCTGTTCCTATTAGAGAGTTGAAGCATGAAGTTGCCTGAAAAATAAAAAAACACACACATATCCATCACCTTCAGCTACTAAATGAGCTTTAGTTTTTATGTTTTATCCTCTTCCTACTCAAATAACGGCAAAGAAAACTCAACGTTTTGCTCAAATTTCTTCATGCACACAGATTCGCTTCACAGGGCCGACTATACACTTTGCAACCAGCATATTCGACGAAGGACCCGCTATTTTCTTCAAGGCCGTCGAAATAGAGCAATCTGATACGGCTGATAGCATACAGAAGAAGGTCTCAAAGGTAGGATTTTAAGTGGCAAGGAGAAGGGGGAGAGAAAGGCCGATTTTATAAGGACCTTGGGCGAGTGTGTGTGGTTTCTCTTCGAACTAGCTTGTGAGGTTGATGTGAAGAGTGGCTGATTAGCCTTTAAAATGCGTGAAGAACTAGGAGATAGTGGATTTACACGCACATAGCTGCATGGGTAAAGCTTCGCGGTTTTCGCTGAGATTACAGCCTCAACCATGCTGTGTGAAGCATAGAATCCTTATTCTGTATGAAAGCGCGTGAAACGAATGCGAAATATCTTCAAAAAAACACATTTTTTCTCATTTTCTTCGAGAAGATGCATGTGTGTGCGTGTGTGTGGATTTTCCTGCTATTACACACACTCCTTTGGCCTGAAACTGTGCTATTCAGGTAGAACACGAATTCTACTGGAGGGTGATAAACTGGGTAATATCGGGGGAGATAAAATGGGATGGTGTAAACCCTTCTTCCGTCACTTTTCCCGAAGGCTACGAGTATGCTAGGCAAAATTGATACGCACACTCGGGATTGTTAAGCAAATCAAACACACGCAGCCACCTCTGTGGGATTGCTAGACTGGAATAGATACGCACAAGGTTCCGTTGGGCGATTGCTAGAGATTGAAAGAGTTCCCACACACAAGGTTCAGTGGAGCAATCCAGGTCCTCAAACACGATGTAGGGCTGCTAAACGAGCTTGCAATCGTCAAGCAAGTACAGCACACACGAGAACAGGCGAGTGCTTTAATCAAGCCATGTAAAATTTGAGGATTTATAGTTTCCTACACACATACGTACTACTAAAATTGGGGGAAAATCACCAGAGCTTCGCTCACTCTTATGCAGGAAAGGTTAGAGCTGAGCAACTAAGAAGAATAAGCTTGTTCATCTTCCGCAATGAAGCACAACATCTGCAGAAATTAAGAGTATTTGGCAAATTTGACTTCTCTCTTGCAGCAACATCAGACTGTATATAGGAAGATGTGTGTGTGTGGGTGTGTGTGTGCACACACCAACTTATGTGAAACTACTAACTATTTTTTCTTATATGATGAAAACGATCTCCCCTTTGGTTATAAGATCCTCTTAAACAGGGAGATTTGCTGATGGCAAATCACTCTCTCATGAGGCCGGGGGTGGTGGCTATATACAAGAGATACTGATGATAGGGGGGTTTCAAAGAATAACAAACGCACACACAAGCAGAGGTGCAGGCTACCAAATACAAGCATACACACGCACGTAAAGTTTTTTAACCGCAGCTAATACACGCACGTACCAGAGAAACACACAGATACGCGCGCATCAGCACACATAGACAGGCAATCCTTCAGTACAGCTAAGGATTTTGACGCATTGAAACTAGTGAGATGTTTGCTTGAGTCGCGTGTGTGCAACAATAGAAAGTTGACAGGCTAGTCAGCGTAGTAGTATTAGGGAGGGGCAAAATGGAGAACACAATTTAGCATCGCTGAGAAAACGCCGTAGCTCCTTCACACAAAAACTGCAGTATGATATAAGAGCCATTCTTAAGATGGCTAGCTAATCTCAACTAGGCGTATCAACAGAGTAAATTCGCCTAACAAAATCCTCTAAATCGAAACTTCTAGAAAGATGAGGTGAGTAAACAGTTTCGCGATCTTTTACACAACTCTGCCTCTAGCGAGAACTAGACGTTGGTTGACTTCTTTTTTCCATTCAAAATTGAGAATTCGCAAGAAATTCCGCCAGAAGAGAAAAACAAACAAAAAAGAGCAAAAATCCCAAAGAGGATGATTTTACCTCTTCTTCAAAGAGTGAAGAAAACGCTGCTTCATCTTCGAAGAGTGAAGGGTATTCACTTTTCCATCCAAATGGAGAAGAATCCCATATTATATCCGTATATTGCTGAGTTGCACACATACACACCACTAAACTTTAAACTCAACCCCTGTACTGCACCCCCCATGCCTCCAATGATGACAAAACACACGTCCACACACACACGCCCCCCAACCCTCCAAACAACCCCCTTCATCCACGCTTAGATCTCATTCAGTGCATATATACTAGTTGGCTATTAAGCTGGAGTTGATATTCTTTGCGACGCCTTGTACACATATGTGTGGGGTTTCACAACATATATCACATGGCAAAGTAATAAACTTGACAACACTGGGAAACAAAACACCCACTGCACCTCTCGACAAGCAAAGCACACACAAAGAATGCTGCCTACACAGGTACCGCTACTTATGCCTTCTTTGATGATTTCTTTGAAGTCACTGGCTTCTTGGTAGTAGCAGCCTTCATTTCTGCCAACTTGTTCTGCTTCTCCTTCTCAAGAAGCATCTCTTTTACGCACCTCTGCTCCTCCAAAAGAAATGCCCTTACGATTCTAAAGGGATGAAAATAGCACATACACACGGAAAGATAAGCTTTAACTAGTGAAGAGTAGGAAGTTCAGAGGTTTAACACTGGAAATAAGGGTAAAATTCATCCAAAAAGAGGATTTAAGAAGAGTAAGAAGAAGAGAGAGGAATAAGAAGAGCAGCAAGAAGAGGGAGAGGAGTAAAAAGAAGATGAAGAGTAAAAAGAAGATGAAGAAGAGTAAAAAGAAGATGAAGAAAAACAACACAAAGTAACAAGATAAACTCAAGACAAATATCTGAATACTGATATGTACTGAATGGAAACAAGCATACCTCTACTGAGTTAATAATACCTGAATATTTATACACACAGCTATACAGGGATGATGCTCAGCAAAATCGTTTACACACACAGAGCTTCATAACCACAAGCATATACTCATCAGATGTTTTACGTTCGCAGGAATCTCAGACATCAGTATGTAGCTTATATCACACATCCCCACTAAATAAAACAAAAACGCACATACCTTTCCCGAACAAATTGGGCAGAGAGAGTGCCACCATAAGCTCGAGATACAGTCCTCTTTGACCTTCTTAACCTCTTCATCTTCTCGGGTCTAGCACGTGCAACCTGATGAAAATTTCTTGATAAAATATGTTAGGATGATGGAAAAGAAGCTGAGAAAACCACCAAAAAGTAAAGCTAGAGGTTCACTAGATGCATCCCACTAGAAGCCAAGGGAAAAACTCCGTAATCCTCCGGCACTAGAGCAAAAAAAACTAGCGTTTTACAACGCTTAGACGAGGGGATTCGCAACTGCTCCCAAGATTAAAGCTACTGAAGGGGCGAGGAATGAGTAGATGCCTTCAAGCCTACTTGCGTGCGTGTGTGTGCATTTTTTTTAGCCAACAGGGATGTCGACCTAAAAAGAATATTTATCAAGCCTAAAGAGAGCGTGCCCAAAATAAAAACAAGCTTAAAGCTTCACTCTTCCTCTACACCACTGCACACACGCGCTATTTACACAGAAAGTATCATCAAATACTGGCTTACTTCAGTTCATGACATTTGCAGAACTCATTATCTAAAAACCAGTGAAAGCGCTGAAAAAAGCTCATTTTGCCGCCAATTTTCAATTTCTCAGATAATCGAAGCGGAATTAGCTGAATCTACACTACGCGCTACCACACTCCCTCAATTAATATGAGATAGCAAGCCCAAAAAATGTTATTCATTCGTTAATTTTTATAAAAAATCAGTAAATTATAAGGCAGAATATGAGTGCCATTTTTCGCCTGAAAAGTGGAGGCAATATTCAACTACACACAATCTAGTAAGCATACACATTCCATATGCACAAGTGGGGTTCAATGAAGGCATCATCTGCTTTAATCACTAATTTAGCAAAAAGTAAATATACGTCTACATACACTCGCATCATCATCACAACCCCGCTTCCTACGCCACAATGGAATCTCTATGAAACAAAAAACCCCGCAAAAGCCCCAATATTTTACCCCTCCAAGAGGAGCCTTGCATTCCCCACACTTTTGGAAGGAGCCCAACTTCTTCTTGTGATGCATAACCGTCCTTCCACCAGGGGTTTTCACCCTGATGGTTTTATTAGAGACTGTCGCATAAGGGTTATGCCTGGGAAGAGTGAGTCTCCTCGTCATCTTGAATTAGAAGGGGGTAGTTAAAAGTGTATACACACACACAAGAGAAATGTGATGAGAAAGGAGCGTGAAAGGATATACCACTATCGACGCAGAAACATTGATTTTGATATGTTAAAATAGATTGAAGAGGGAAGGAATCTCACAAGCAAAAACACCGTCAGCACACCCAGAAGAGGGACAGAGTTACTTAGCTTTGTCTGTTGCTTTCCGCTTGTTACGGCTGTACAACCTGTTGAGGGACGACGGAATGGTGGGGGAGAGATTTACCTTCCGGAGGTGTTGAGATGGCGGGATGGTGGCGGAGAAGTTATACTCGCTTTGTGTGTGTGTGTGTTTATTTGTTTGGTATCGGGCCTGGTTGGGGGGTTTGAGTTACTCGGTGGGGGGGGGGAGTGCTCTCTGTGTGCGTGTGTTGTTACGCAGAGTACCATTTAGGGGGGATGAAGTCCTCGCTTCATGTGTGTTGTTTAGTATAGTGGGGGGAGGGGGTTTGAGTTACTGGGGGTCGGGGAGAAGTTCTCTGTGTGTGTGTTGTTATATATAATATCACCTGGGGGAGGTTAAGTTCTCGCTTTGTGTGTTGCTATACGTACTACCACTCAGGTGGAGTGAAACTTGTCTCTCTCCATCTCTCTTCTGCGTGTGTGTTGTTATATATACTACCACACCTCGGGTAGTTTCCAATTGCTCTGCTTCGCACGAGGTTTGCTGGAGGATGCACTTTCATATCCGAAGATCTACAGGGGTCAGTCATGCTAGCATTGTATGTGTGTGTGGGGTCCGCTACCCTCAAGGCGGCTGTTTACGGGTGCGTTTGCGAATCGGAGATTCGAGAAAAAAAAGACAGGAAGCAGGAGAATACGGTAGATTATCCACTGTGCTTCCTTTCAGGCAGCGTCATGCATATGGCGCTTTCATAAAAGTACTACACACACACCACATCACCTACAATTCACGATGTAAGGAACTCAATCGTTTTTCTAGTAGTAGAGGAGAGCACTATAAAGGTATAGAATGTAGGCAAGCCTCACACCCAAGTGAGTTGGTAAGATTTGGAGTTACTCATAGGATGTGTGTTACTCAGAGGTTGCGTGTTACTTAACGGATGTGTGTTACTTAGAACTTAGAAGATGTAAGTTACTCAGAATTTTTGAGTTACTCAGAGGATGTGCATTACTTAGAAGATGTGTGCTACTTAGAGGATATGTGTTACTTAGAGGATGTGTGTACTACTCAGAAATCTTAAGTTACTCAGAGGCTATTGGTAGGTATGAAGCGAACTGACGCATAGAGAAGCGGGAGATTTGAAGCTCTACAGCAATCTGTGTGTTTCAAGGTCAACAATTTGGGATTTTTTGATGGGGATAGAATGATACCGGTTCGTGTGTGCAACACCTAGCTTCCCTATTACGAGCTACAAAAAGCAGTGCGCTCACATAGGAAAACTCCGTAGAGAGCAGCACTAGCAATGCTCGCACACAGAGGAACCTAGTGTCTTCACACATGTATTGCCTAGCGATAATGAGATTAGGAAAATGTCAAGAAGTCTAGCTAGTTGCTTACGTCGACTATAACGTTGGTGGCAGGACATTCTAGAAACTTTGCTACTTTAAATGCATTAGAAAAACTTGATCAAGACTTCATCTCTAATTACCTTGTAGCATACATGAATGCTTGCAGGCAGTTTTCCTGTATTCTCTGCTTCTCCTAGTTCCTCTTGTACTGGTTCTTCGTCTAGTACTTATTCTCCCTCTTTGTGTGCTTTGAAGAAAACACAAACAGGTATATCAACACACTCAATCACACCAACACACACAGATCCAACTACTACACCTTTTCGTAGATGTCATTGCTGCGGCTCACATTTTTTCAGGAGTATCTCAGCTTCCTGTCAACATTCCAACGCAATAAAATGCAGGTTCATCTGCAAGACTAGCATGCACTAGCGAATACCTCCTCTTGCGCCAAAGTGTTATCCTCTTTCTTAGATGCTTGAAGGTTTTGAGGCTTTTTTATGAGTATATATTCGGTTTTCAATCCCTTTTCTCCATAATTTATGCTCCATTCTGGAAGTTGTTTCCTTATAATAGCTTGGATTTTTATTCTTTTGCTAGGAGTGCTTTCTGTTGCAATGACTCTACAGTTTTATCATGATTTGGTATTTATGTCTTTTGTCTGGATTTTGTTAGCCTGCTGTAACTCCGCGCTTATTTTCTCGATATTTCAGCTAGTTTTTCCCAAAAAAAAGCTTCATCTTTCAAGTCTTTTTTTGCTGTCGGGGAGTTTGGCGAAAAATCTTCGCTATGAGAATTTGAGGAACAAGTAACACTTTTTTTGTATTACTGAGTCTTATTGCTTTGAAAAAGCGCGAAAGGGATTCATCGTATGATGGAGAATGTGAAATGGCCGCAACAAACTCTTGATACTTTTCTCATCTTTTCTTAATCTTATGTACTCGCAAATCTTTCTGTTTGGTGCGTGGGATCTTCTGCTGTATTCCAAACACGGAAATCACACCAAAGAGTTTCCCCGACAGTTTTCTGTCGGAGACTTTTGTGTGCGTAAGAAAACTAGATGAAAAATCAATAGGGAAAAACACCCAAAAAAACAAGAAAATAAAAGGCACATTTGCCTTTACATCTATTGCTTTGTGTGCGCGAAAAAATTAGATGAAAAAACTTCAGAAAAACACCCGAAAAAACAAGCTATTAAAAGATATCTCTCCCCTTTACATGTATAGAGTTATGGAGTTAGGAGCATGTGCGTACTACCCGAGAAAAAGACCTGCTAACAACACTCTTCCACGTGCCTAAAGGGGAGATTTTGCATTTACTTTCCAAACTAAAGCGTAGCAAACACTGCCGCACATTGATAAAAACAAAGAAAAAGTCGCCTAGTTATACACAAAGTGCATACTTTGCGTTTCAATGCGTTGGAAAAAACTTCAAAAGTATAGCCGAGAATAGGAACATAAAGTATGCACTTTAGCAGCATTTTGTGAAGATATTGAAGAAGTAATCATTTGAAGCATAGAGTGCGTGAAAAATCCTGCTCTCATTCCAAAAATTAATGCGTAAGAAAATAGCGAAAACAAAGCAGAAAAAGCAGTGGCTAAGAGGAGGTAAAGTATAACTAAGAGTTGGTATGGTATCAGATTTGTGTGTGAAGGATAGAGTTTACCGTTGAATAGCAAGAATCACCAAAAAGACAAAACGTATCTCTAAATAAACCATACCATCCAATTTCCACTTAAAATAAAGAGCTAACCCTTGGCTTCACGTAGGGGTTACGAATAACTAATGAAATATAGGTGGATTCACACACACACACACATTTTCGAGGTAATTTGTCGACTTTTATGCTTGAAATGGCGCTAAATTCAGCGGAAATCCCCTTTTTTTCTAAAAAAAGTGTATGGTGTCTGCGAAACATATTATTCAATCAAATTTTTCACGAGCCCAGGTGACCCTCGTGAAATACTTAGTGTTTCTAGGTCTTTTTCTATCGCTTCAAATCCTGTGTGAAAATCTCAACAACAATCGCCAAAAGCAAGTTTTTTCATGAGAAAAATGTGTACTAATCTCATTTATATAACACACACACAAATTTGACTTGTACTCTTTTTTTAGCCTTTTGGTACTCTAATTTGCTCCTTTTTTTTGGGTGTATCTTGCTGGGAGCTATTCCCCCCTTTGTGATTCTGTTTTATGTATTCTAAGATGATTTTCTACACTCCTTTGTAGAAAAAATGTGAAGATCTGCAGATTTTCTGCTTCTTGCAACGGAAAAAGTTTGAATTTTTCAGCCATTTTCCATACTCTATACACACCTTTGAGAGGCATTGACAAGAAGAGGGGACTGCAAGCAGCCTCTTTTTAAAAATGACCTCTCAGCCTCTTGCAGCGATGGCATTCATAGTTGGTAACGTAGTTTTTGTTTAGACACTTTGGACATTCCCAGAAGCGGCCAGGATCCGTCTTTGGAGTAATCTTCCTTCGAGTCGCTGTTTGAAGTAAGCAAACCGGAAATATCGCATTTTCAGTTTCATCATATATAGGAGCCAGAAAAAAGGTGCAAAATTGAAGCATAAAACAATATAAAAGAAGAAACCACTCAAAAAGTGCAGGTGGCATATCTTCAACAGGAAACCAACACGCGAAGGAGATGAAAAGTAACGAAAAATGCAGTGCTTTTCACGAGACAAGAAAATAATATCATATCTTAGCTTTTGGAGCATTTCTTCACGATTAACTACGCAGAATATGTATTAAGCCCTGAAAAAATAATTATGAGGCCATACTATAACTCTGCTGGTGTGTAGGGAACTCACTTAACTGTTCTTCATTGGGAGAGTTAGCTGCCGGTAGTTCTACATTGAGAGAAACTAGCTGCTGGTAGCTCTACATCTCACGCACCAGCTACTTGATCTTCATGTAGTCTCTAGCTTATCTTGATGAAGTCGTGTGATATAATGAACTATCTCTAAACCGTAGGAAAGCTAATTCGTTGAGAAATGGGTGACTCAGTAGCTGCTTATGAAATCTCTAGTTACACACTACTCTTGGTAGATTCAGAGCATTCCAACAGCAAATCCTGAAATACTCATCTTTCTCAATAGCTTTGCTCACACAATCCTATTCTTTTCATCAAAAGTCCACCTTTACATAGCAAAAAACCGCTTCATTGTAGCATTTAGCTCCCTCTCACTGTTCAACTTAGTGCAAATATCGAACTTTGCTTTCAAAGTAGAAGCAAAATTCAGACAAGATTCTGCTCTTTGTGTGTTCCCTCTCTTTCTAAAAGCCCATCTCTCACAGATAATTATCCTCCTCTTCATCTTTCACCCCTACTACACATATCCTCCCTCCATTTTCCCATCTCCTTAGCTACAATATCTAACCTTGCTGATTACTGTGTAAATCTCCAATTGGAAACAAACTAAACCCCCCTAAAGACAATCCGAATGCCTTCGCATAAGCAGCATTAGTATAAGCATCCTCCTCTCTTTTACTTCCCTTTGCTATGTCACGTGAATCATTTTGTGAAGATTCAAGGCTTAACGAAGGCTTTGCTCGATGCTGTGAAGCAGGAAGCTGCACACCTCCCTGATAGCGCTTCTTTGGCGATCTTTTCATCGATGATGGGGGGCTTCTAGATCTCATCTTCTCCTTACTCTGTGATGAACTGGAATGTTGCCTAAACTCGTGCCTTCTATGGGGGGGATCTTCTTGTCTTCTGTGTGGGGGGTTTTCCCGCTTCCTAGCGAACACCTCCTCCCTCCCCCTGGGAATCTCATTCTCTTGATCCCTTGAACGGGAGTGACTCACTCGTCGAAGATGCTGATTTGTGCTCCTCCTTGGTGGAGAAGAGGAGGGGGTATCTCTGTAAGCCCCCCTCTTCAATTGAGGCATATTAGGCATTAGGGGATAGATGACGGGGGGGGGGATGTGGAGTCCCTTTGTGGATAAAAAGGAATTTCCCCGCTAGTGATCCCTCTTCTTAAACTACTGAAAAGGTGGTCGATACTGCTTCAACAGCAATTGATTGGCAGTGGTAACATACACGAAAGCTATGAAGAAGGCTAAGGCATCTTTTCACACGAAATTTGCCGAAAAAATAGATTTTCATGGGCAATGAATGAAGGAAGCGATGAGGGATATGAGGGGGGGTGGAAATGGGTGGGGAGATGGGGGAAAATGGCGAAGACGAGGAGGGAGATAATGATGAAGATGAGGAAGGTGAGGGAGATGAGGAAGATGAGGAAGATGAGGAAGATGGGGAAGATGAGGAAGATGAGGAAGAAGATGATGAGGAAGATGAAAAAGAAGATAATGAGCAACCAAATACTCAGCCAAATGCTGACAAGTCATTACAATCGTCCTCTCAGGATGAAGAGATACCAAACACAAAAAAGGCATAAAGAGGATGGGGCCTTAATGAGAGGGCGTCTTGTTTAGTTTGCGAGCCCCACTAATACCGTTGAGTACCACTCAATCCCGAAATGCACACCGCCCCTTTCCATCAATAAAAAAAGCCAACTCTCGAGTTTTACTCTTCACTTTTTCATCTCTTCATCAGCATTCTACATTTCTCGTATAAATAAAGTCCCACACACAATTTGGCACCGTTTTCAATAACTCCAAAATATATGTAGATCTCGTGTATACAGCCTCATTTCCACCAAATATACCACACAATGCCATAGACTTTAGAGACTTTCTAAAAAGCTTAGCAGCTTTAACTTCCAGAAAAAAACTCAGTCAAGAAGCAGAAACCCGCTATAATACCTCCATAAGCAGCAATAACTCTGTGCATGTAGCTCCAGCCATCACCAAGAAGAGTGTGTAAAAACCTAAAGCCGCCATTTTAAGTCATAAAATGTTCAAAAGTATAATTTTACTTTAAATCTGTAAAAAGTATGCATGAAAAGCATGAAAAAGAAAAATCAAAAAATGCCTGAAATTTGGAGGAAACGAGTGTAAAAATATGATGAAGTGCTACAAAAAATTGACGCTAAAAAAGGTTTTAGGAAGAAAAATTTGATAAAACCAAGAAATTTATTTTTTAAATTAAAAGAATAGAAATTTGAGGTAGTTTGGAAAAAAGTGAAATTGGCATCCTTTCCCCCAAAAGTCGTCTAATTATGCGCAACGAATAGGAAATTACAGGCTATTAAAGACTTGAATTTGAATGAAGGAGATGAATCTAAGGTTTAGGGAGAATGTTGGATTAAAAACTGTGTTGTTCCTGTAATTTTTTTGATTATTACGGAATTTTGGTGTATTCGCTTAAAAGATGGGATAATTTTTGTGGTTTTTGGAGGTTTTGGGGATATTTCTGGTTTGTTGGTGATGTTTCTGGTTTTTTGGAGGTTTTCCTCTTTTTTTAAGCTTTCCTCTTCTCGCAGTAACTTTCCTGCTTCTTCTCCCTTCCCTCTTCTTCTTCTTCTTCTTCCAAATTGTGTTGTAAAAGAACGCCACCACTATCACACATCAATACACTTACACACCAACTATTACCAAGAGGAAAGAAGCGTAAATATAAATGAAATTTCGCCCATAAATTTAACTAAATTGGTATACCGTCATATGTTGATGAAAACCTACGAGCACACACACACGTCTTCACATTCATACCAACACACAAGGCTATACACAACGTATGATACAGCATCATGAGGTACGCTTGCATCATGCAACAATCTACGCTCACTGCACGTCCAAGAAAACATCTAAACACTTTTCCTATGAATCCTGACTTTTCCTTTATATTCTCTTTGAATTGCCTTTTATGTTAAAATCTTAAATTTTTATGAAAAGCTGGTTTTATTGCCCCTTTCAATGGAGAAATGTCAAAGTTTGTACACGCACCGCGTGTGGAGTAGGCTGTGTGTGTGTGTAATCAGCAGAGTTGTAACATGTAGCAGAAAATTGTGTGAAGAGGGTGTTTAAATGAGCGGCAAATTGTGAGTGTAAATGAGCAGCAAATTCTTCCATTAAGCGGATATCTAAAACGATGAGCTTAGCGCTGATATCAAGGCCTTCCTTGACTGTCTAGTCTGTTCTCTATGCTTCCAACAAACCGGTAATAAAGCACACCTATGAGCTTCACAATAGGCAAAGCCAATAGCAAAATAAACAAAAGAGCTACGCACACACACAGGAAGTGTGTGAGTTTTTTTTCTCTCAGCTGCCCATAGGTACTACTTAGCTGGCCATATTTTCTTCTAAGATATGATTAGTTTCGATTATATCGTATAGTGGGAGTTAATAGTTTATAGCAAAAATGCTCCCAATGCAAGGACATATATGTGTGTGTGTGTGTGTCTGTGTGCGCGCGTGTGTGTGCGTGCTTGTGTGTGTGTGCGAGAATGTGTTTTTGAGGATGTGTGTTGTTTGCAGAATGTGTATGCGAAAATATCAACAAAATTGCTATATATCCCTTTTAGCAGATCCGTAATATAAGCACTTCCAACACGCAGATAATCCTGTGCTAAATGCATATAAAAGTGAGACATACACAATTCCGTCGGAAATTCACACACCCAGCATGCACACACACCCAGCATGCACACACACCCTGCATGCAAAATCACACACACACCCCCTGTATGTACATCTCATCTGCACACACACGCGTCCGAAATGCACACCAAGCTGACACACAAAAGCAGCACTGAACTGACGCACACTTATACCATACGGAGAAAACACGCACACACCCGCCAAATCTCCGGACACGGTTTTTAACACACACACACTCCAAAAAACAGCTTTTTGAAGGATCAACGTCGCAATACAAAACTCCCCACTATAATTAGCCTCCCAGACTTGCTGCACAACACACAGACGCCAATAAACAGAGTGAAGGACTGGGTGGCTCTTCAACGTTGAAATTTACTCGACACTTGGATTTTTGAGGAATCGCAGAAATTAAAAAAAAGCTTTCGCTTAGATTAGATGCGACTGCACCTTTGAATAGGTAAGAAACAGCGTGTAAACACACACACCCATACAGAGCAGGTACATACACAGCGCAGGCAAACACACAGAGCAGGCAAACAAACAGAGCAGGCACACACACAGAGCAGGTACACACACCGGCAGAATGACGAATTTCCGCTACCAGCAAACCCAAAAACACCCCTCTTCACACACACACACGCAAAGCGTGCACTGCAACAAAAAGGTTAAAAACACTCACAAACCGCAAAAAACAGATTCAGAGATGCAGGCTGCTACTTGGCTACAGATGAAGTGCATGGTTTTCCTCCTATGCTAACACCTAGAGATCCAAAGAAACAATCATTATGGATATATAATTTGTACTGAAGGCAATGCAAAATGTCGTGCAATTGCACGTACTTGCTACACACATGGTGGAGAGTAGTAGGTGTGTTATTTGTATAGCAGGCAGCATGAGAAGCTTAACACACACACTACCAATGGGTGAAACTTACCACACGCACACACAAAAGAAAAAGTACCAGCGTGTGTGTGCACAATCCCAACAAGAACTACCCACAGTATATAATCAACGCTGAGATATTACACTTAAAGAAAAAAAAAATAAGAGAGGCTCTTGTAAGCAAGAGTAACGTGTGTGTGCAGGCGCTTTTGCAAGCACACTAGAGGAGGAAAGGGTGTGTAGGAGCTCACGGTCACTTCTTAAAGAAAAACAAGCTCGTAGAGGCAGGGAGAATAAGAGACCCATCTATTACGGCAAAAAAACATTTCAGCAAAAAAAATCGCATCCATACACACACAAAACATAGCACTGCTAGCCATACTTAATGGTATCTTCACATATAAACACATGTAGCAATAATATCATACTTTAGCACGTGGACACACACACGGGAGAAATGTATATCTAGTACTTTCCATACTAAAAATTATATCATCACGCAAAAAATATCACACACAAAAAGCAACAAAGCCTTATCACACAGAGATAAAGGAAGCAAGGGGCTTCACACACACATATACCCCACATTAAAGCCTTCAAGAAATAAGGCCAAATCAGGCAAAGCTGTGAGAGCTGACTGATTCTAACTTGGTGGGAATACGCACACAAGGCAGACACACCACTTTCGCCATCAAAATGGCATGAAAATATGAGGAAAATTTCAGGCAATAATCAGGTATAACCTATGATTACATAGTACGTGCTAAAACTTGTAATACACACACACACACACACACGCTTCACATAGGCATCATCCACATATGAAACACGCGAATAACATAAAGTGTATCGCCTATGTAATTGTAACACACAAGTTTACACACCATATGTGCATGTGAAACATGCACACAAAAAAAAGCACACATACAAGTGGAGGCTAACATCACACACACACAAGTTCAGGCTAACATCACACACACACAAGTTCAGGCTAACATCACACACACACAAGTTCAGGCTAACATCACACACACAC
>JADHZB010001671.1:49394-64836 GCA_015657535.1 Nephromyces sp. MM_2019
AAGAAGAAGAAGAAGAGGGAAAAGAAGAGAGAAAATAGAACAGATTAGAGAAAATGAACAAAACACCAAAGAAGAGAAAATCGAGCAAAAATAAGCCCAAGATACGTCACAAAAGAAGAGCAAATACGAAGAAAAGTGCATCTTCAGCTGCACTTGCTTATCAACACACATACATGAGGGCTTGAAAAGAGCACACGAAAAATATACTAAAAGTGATAATGAGTTGGAGAAGAGGGTTGACGACAAGCTTTAATTTAAAGAGGGATTGTATGAAACCACTCGAAGAAGCTTAAAAGTGATGCTGAATCCAAGAAGTAGCTATATACACAGCAGCAATGAAAGAGAATCTGCTTGACTTGAAAAAATTAGATGAAAATGGTAGGTTTTGTGTCTGTGTTTGGGTGTGTTCCCACTGCTTTTTTAACGTGTTCACTACATCAACCAATTCCTCCCAAAATAGCCAACGGAGGACTTACTTTTTCCTCTGTCATCGTCTTTAACGATAAACACATGGCAAGCGGTTGAAACATCAGGTATAATAGGTACCTTGGAGGCTGATTTAGAAACAGAACCCAAAAACACACACATATTGCCGAATAACTGCATCTAAAGAAGCGTTCTGCGAATGCGTTTGGAAAGGAACCCAAACGCACAATTATTGCCGAATAACTGCATCTACAAAATAACCCTGTGAATATACATATACACACACTATGCTTTATCTACACCCTTGTGTGCAAAACTCATAAAGCAGATAATCCATAATCACCAAAGTAAGTAAACTCGCTGAAATCCATAAAAAAATCAGCACACATACATAAGCGGAGCATTTCAAGCCTTAAGTTAGGATAATAGCTTTCAGCAAACCGATAAAGGAGAAGAATGAAGCTTTCACACACACACAAACACACTGAAACATTACCCAAGAGTGTTGAGGAGCCAAGCAGCTCTTTCCCACCATGAAATAGCCGAAGATTGCTAGACTTCTCAACTAATTCCATATCTAAAAGATAAGAACACACACACGGGATCAAGAAGGCTGAGATAAAGAAGAAAAACTGAAGCAAACTGAAGAAAAGTTGAAATCAGTAGCATGAGAGGAGGGAGAGAGAAGTGCGTGCAGCTTAATAGCTGAGGGAAGCTGAAGAATGACAAAGTATGTGCTCAGGGAAAGACAGGCAGCTAGAATAGCCAAAAACACACGCAACGGCAAGGTAAACGTGTGAAGAAGGGGAGTAGCCAGAGAGTCAGGGGGTAACATGAAGAGGAGGCAAGATTTAAGCATAGAAACCAGCTGAAGGGTGGTAGCTTAAGAGGAGGGTAGACATGAGAGGCAGTAGCTACTAATTCTGGAAACCCACAGCTAGAACTAGGCAGCAACAGCTGAAAGACCGTTTGCGAAGGGGAAATGAAAAGGGGGATGAGGAATGCAATCAAAAATCTCCAATATAACTACCTTGAAGGGAGAAAGCTGCTATAGAAGCACACACATACACACTAGATAGCAGCTCAATAGCTATAACAAGCAACACTAACTTAAGGGAAAAAAACTGCTAGACATACACATACTAGATAGCAGCGCAATAGTCATCACCAGCAGAAGAGTCTACTAAACAGCTGAACACAACGCACAAACCAAAAATATCTCAACAGTAAACCCCCCTCAGCGCTATATCAAAAGTAGCTATAACATATCACACTACCTAGAGTATATCACATACCAGCGTCCACAAAAGGAAATATTCTTCACCCAAACACACACGCAATGTACTGCACACACACACAGTCCTGCACACACACACACACACACAAAGACGTGCACCCACACACACACACACAATTATATCCATCTTCAGTACATATCAAGCAACAAGCAAACTTACTTGGAGGCCAGTAGTCTCTCAATAACGTCTCCTTCACCTCGTTAATCCCAGCAGATACCTGCAAGTAGAAAAATAAAGATACTCATAGATAAAAGCTATAAAGCAGACTTGCGTTTGCGAGTAGGGAGAGAACACACACACTATTCTAGGTTCTGCCTGTGCTGCAAAGGCTGAGTTTTTAGCACCAAAAAGAGCTGCTTACACTCTCTTAGCAACTACTGTTAATTACAGCTATACGCCCTCTCCACAACCCTAATAGAATCTGTTACTATACAAAGGGCAGCCTTCCAACGGCAGTAAAAGCGCATTAAAACAAGAAAAATCGCACACACATAATTAAAGGAGACTGTCTGCAGGCAGTCCATGTGAAGACAGTGTTAGTGCTTCTGAAGAAGACGGTGTGTGCGCGTGTGAAAAATAGACTAATTCTAAGGAATTTCAAGGTCTTTTATGCTCCTAGCATAATAGGTGGGGAAAAAGTGATGTTATTACTCCGCTAATCTTGCACTGGAATTTCAGAGGCCCTAGTGGAGAGGATGTGTTAGAACACACACACATTAAGGGGTTTACCATAGGAAAGCTATTTGTAGACAACAAGTAAGGTAGCTAGGAAAAAAGTCATCTTGCAGATTATAAAGATGAGAAACGTAACACACAAACTTGAGGCTGTAGTTAGTGAAGCCACACAAACGCTCAAAACTACAGTTAACAAAGCAACACACACATTCAAAACAAAACCTATAAAGCAACATACACACTAAAAACCACACCTGATAAAGCGACACTCACGCTTCAAATTATAGCGCTACCTACAGTGAAAAACCCCTTCTCCTGCACTTTTAAATTAGCATTTTCAGATGGCATTACACACACACATTTACTCAAGCAGATACGATTATACCAACAAAACTCGTCATTAAACAGCTAAACATACCGCAAATTTTGCTTGAATAATGCCGTCATTATACGGGAAGATGAAGCGAAGGTTGATGTACCCAGGAGTATCATTCGAAGTACTCTCCATCTTTATACTATAAGCTGCAGTGATATATAGAGTGGTATAAGCAGCCTGAAAAAAAAACCCACACAGGGGTATACAGGCTTATGCAAAGATGAAGATATATATTCACAACCAGAAAAGGGGAACAGACACAGAACGTACACGCAGAAGGGTATACGCAAATCAAGAGAGGATAAGAGCAAAATACAAGCATGTGTTGAAGAATTCCCCTGCAACTCATACAAGCGAAGACGCGAAGATGAGACTCACAAACACAAGCGAAGATGCGAAAATAGACTCAAGCACACACACAAGCGAAGACGCGAAGATGAGACTCACAAACACAAGCGAAGATGCGAAAATAGACTCAAGCACACACACAAGCAAAGACGCGAAGATGAGACTCACAAACACAAGCGAAGATGCGAAAATAGACTCAAGCACACACACAAGCGAAGACGCGAAGAAAGACTCACAAACATACACACAGAGACCAACACACACACCGAGGCACGATACACACCATAAACCTCAAGCAGCAAAAAATAATGAGAAAACAACGAAAAACAGTTTCCACTACTGCACTCATGACAATTCTATCATCATATACAGAAGTAAGCAGTAAAAATCGCAAGGAACAACACACAAAATCATCATTAAACAAAAAATTCCCGAATAGAAGAATCTATCACAATACACATGGAGCTGCTTCAAGAACACACACAAGCAGCCAACCAAGCTGCTATTTCCGTCATAGCAAAATTTTCACGCACACAGCCTCAAATATGTTGGTAGATGAATGAGCACACGCTTGTGTGTGTGTGCATGTATGTCCTTCCTCATGGTGTGTACTTAATCATATATTTAGACATAAAATGCTTCGTTGTAGTGTGATCGTTAGTGAGGGTGCATACACAAGCATTAGACGGATGCGGTAGCATCAATTGAGCACCCGGGTAGCAGGCACAAAATCCTACCTTTAGGATGAAATTTCGATAAGGCACAATTTCTATATTAGAAAAATGGTTAAATTCACACTCTACGCACATTATGAGGAGTGGCAAGAGAGAAAAGAAGAGGGAGAAGAAGAGGGAGGAAGAAGAGGGACAAGAAGATGATGGACTAGAAAAGGATTGAGAAGAGAAGAAGAGGAAGAAGAGGAAGAAGAGCATAAACAAGAGGCAAACACAGGAAGAAGAGTATAAACAAGAAAAGGCAAACAGTGGAGTGAGAAGAATACATAAGGAAAGGACGAAAACACGCAATAAACCAGAGCAATCTAATACTTCAAGAAAAGATAAATGAATGAAAGCAATTCGGGAGTTTCACAGCATAGAAACTACAAAAAATACTTAAAGTCCCAAAATGACATACTTTAACATCCACTGAACTTCATTAAAACTTGCATATAAAGCTTCACGCAGCTACTTCCCTCAAACACGCTAACACACACATTGAATGCAGAAGCAGGTACTCCACTATGAACTCTGTGTGTCGATATACGTCAATTATTACCTGCAGTGATACATAGATTATAAAAAAGACTTCTTTAACAAGACTTTTCCCCCCTCTTCTTCAAAGTATCTGTTATGGAACAAGCATGAGGTAGCTACTCTTTTTCACAGGAGAACGCACTCTGAACAAAGTCTTGCAGCTAAGAATTTATGGAACAGGGAAGTGTCGCATCGGCATGGGAAGAAGAGGGGAGGCAGTGTTATAAACTGTATTTAATGTGCTTTAATCGTTTACTTATGAAGCAGTCTTTTACATAGAATATATCAAGTTATTCTTGATGGTAAAGTATGCCGGAAAACATCCAAGCAAAACGCAAAAATAAGTGCAAAGAGTCGAGAACTTCATCTAGAAGGGAGTGTAAGTACATGCATAAGTGCATAATAAAAGAAACTAGAAATTCGCATGAATTCCACAACATAACACACAGACAAGAGAGGTTATCGATTTTCAATATTTCTCTAGAAACACGTATAAGCTACCCTAGACACCACACACATCACAGCACACAACCCAACACACATCCAACACACATCCAACACACCACACACAAGACATCCTAATTTCCACGCAGAAGCGCCATTTTTTCTCGCCCGCACACACAGATTCACCAATAAATGCAAAATAAAGCGGCTCACATATTATACAACATATTTTCTACCAATTTACAAGAATATCATGCAATCACAAGGCAGTGTCACACAGGAGACATGCACATTCACACACTACTCGGAGCAGCTCCGGAAGAAAGACAGTCATACACTCGTAGCACCGCAGTCAAAGAACAGGAGCAAGGAATAAAACACAGATTCACGAGCTGGCATGAATTCGCACACACACCACGAGGAAATGCCCACGCCCCTCCCCCAGTGCATTGGGCCGAAAAAACTGGCAAGTTGTATTGCAATAGAAACATTCGCAAATGCCCGCGAAAAACATACTAAAACGTACACACATATACTACAATGCCACACTACAAAAAAAAAACATACGCATGCAATTTTTATAAAAAACCTCACGCCCGCATAGCCATTTTCATACACATAACAAAAAGAAAGAAAAAACACACGCACTTTTTAAAAAAAACTCACGCCCACATAGCCACTTTGACACACACATGCTAATACTACTGAAAATACCTCACAAAGCACACGAACTGGAGTCTCGTAAACTCTAATCTGCTTCATTCATACAAAACAACATTGCCCACTCGAATGATCCCTTAGAGTAAGTACAGGTGGGTGTACGCACACCAAATGTGGCTTAAAACGAGATATTCGAATGACTACATTCAGCGGTGACTGCAAAGTTCACATCATCTCATGAAGGTGAATGTGTATCAAACGCGTCGGGGCGGCAAAATTTTAGAGAAAACGCGCCCACAGCGCTCCTATATACAATTTTCGAGGAAGGGGAGTCGGGGAATCTTACCTTGGGGAGGGGTTTTGGTGTGGGTAGTCAGCATTTTGTGTGTGTGCGCGGGCGCTTGATAGCTCATGTGAGATTTATGAGGAAAAAACACCCATCGGTATTGCGAGTGCATTTAACGCGTGTGTGTGTGTGTGTGTTTTTGTGTTTGGAGTAGAAATACAATGTCTGCTTTGGGGAATGTATGCAGGGTGTCTGTGTGTTGTGTGTCTGGGTGTGGGAGTAGGTGTGGGGGTTTATCTGCTGGAATAAACGTGTGTACACGCGGGAGGGGTTTTGAGCGCGTGTGCAGTAGCGTATGTGTAGTAGTGTGTGGGGTAGTATATGCGTGTGTGCGTGTGGTGGATGTGTGCATAGATTACTTGTGTGCGAGGTAGTGTGTGTGTAGTAGAGTTTCTACACAAAATACGCATGCATGCACTCTTATCCAAATGTGAACTTGCGTGTGGGTGGGGTTCGTGTGCTCGCGTGTGTGTTAGCGTGTGTATTGATGTATGAGTATGTGTGTACTCATGTGTGCCAGTTGTTATAGAAAATTTATCAATACTGCAAGTTTGTGCGGCAAGCCGCAGTCCTGATTTTCATAGGGTGTAACGAGGTTTACCAACTAAACAATACAAATTCCATCTTTTTGGAGGAAATCTTCCTTCCTTAATGCTTAGTGCATTAGCAAGCTTATCGTCTTCCACGTCATGTGGCTTAAAAAAGCCCTTGATCATCTAAAAAGCAAGGAATAACAAAATTGCTACTGCTTCACCTTCTACCAATCAAAAGCACTGGTTTCTGTGTATAGCAGGAAACCCTATTTAGCGTGTGTATGTGTGTGTGTTGCATGATCGTAAGTTTTTCACTTAGAAAAAACAGGTTTTTAAAGCTCAAAACCCTGTCTAGAATGACGGCAGCAACAAGCTTAATACGATGAAAGGAAGCTTCAATTCTTCAGCTCAAAAGAGCAAAATGATGGATGAAATCCCAGTGCTTTCATTGCAGATGAAGCGAACCTATCTACTACCGAAGATTCTCTCCCAGACCAATCAGTCTAGACCACATCTAAGTTTAGTATCAAGCCTAAATAATGTCCGAGAAGTTGCTTTAATTAGTTTTTCTAAAAGCTTTTTTTTTCGTCTACGTGTGCTAAGTTGTTATTATACATTACCCTTCTATCATCTTGTAAAGAGTTTAAGCCATTAACTGATCAAGGCAGAACAAAATACGGAAAATTGGGTAGAATTGATGGATTTTAGATGATGACGAAGTAGCAGGAAAACGCTGTTTTCAGAGTTTTTTCTTCTTGTGTGTGGTATCAGCGTCTAGCAGTTTAAAAATGACAAATACAAAATGGAAATTACGTGTGTATTTTCCCATATTAACTAGCTTTTTCCTCTTTAACTACGCATTTTCTAGCAAAATTTCGTTCAAAAATTTTAAAAAATCCAATTCACCTCATGAATGATCGAACAGTTTGCACTTGCATCCCGTCGAAGCATTTTCACGACGCAGAAAGTTTTGTATACTTTATAAAAACTACCTCTTTTTCTAATAAAAGCATATTTCAAAGTAGTCATCATTAAAATCTAAAGAAATTCCATTCGTGATAAAATTCGCCTTTTTCTCTGTAGCATGAGGAGTTCTATTGGTATTAAAACAATAGCTTATTGAAGAAAACAATTACCTTTAAAAGATTGAAGAAATACAGCCTCCATGCTTAGCAGTACATAAAGATTTCTTTGCTTTTTCCTGCCTCTAAACTGATACATCTCAACCCTGTGGGTCTCATGCAACAGAAGCTTAAATAGCTAGTCTTTCGCAATTTTTTTGAGAAACTAGGAAAAATCCCTCCAAAAAGTCTATAAGAAGAAAAAGGGAAAATCTACGTTTAGATCCAGAGGTATTCTACTCTTTATAATAGTGGATATGAAAATACTTGAATTCGATACAATTTTAGAAAAAACTGTTCGAACATGCTAGTCACTAGAGTATTTATAAGCTGCTAGTAGTCTCTAAAAACGTTTCTGAAAATTCTTCTTCACCACCACAGCGAAACCCTCTGGTCATCTGTTTCGCACACTTCTACCTTGTGGCTTTGTCTAGTTTTTCTACTTTACCAAGTAAAAAACTAGTTATCATCTCCCTTTAAATCGTGTACACAATGTGAAGTGCATCCTCATATATAACTCACGACTATCAATTTTCTCTGCGTAAAATCTCGGCGTAAAGGCGTTTTTCCCGCGTTACTAGCTGTTTGCTAGCTTTGAATCAATTCGCTAGATTATTTTTTAGCATTTTATTAGGTTTTGTTATGAGTGTGTGCTAATTTGAAATCTACACTATTCCTAAGTGCTTGTTGAAATCTCTACTATCCTCCTATAACTGCTACCACCAAGCACTCTATAAACTACATATAATCTATCCATCTGTAAGACCCATTATCCACCAATATTTCTATGCAATTCCAATCATCCTAACGTCTATGCAGCTACCATTATCTACCTCTCTATAACTAGCGAATCTCGTCTGCTTCTTCAAAAAATTGGGGGTGCTTTCCACCACAATCTCCCACCTGTAGCGGTTTCTGTTTAGCTAGTCTTCCTCATCTCCTGTGTCATCATCGATATACTATTTGCTAGGCTATCATCAAAACCGTCATATTGTTGGAGAGCGCTAACTAGAATTGGATATCTTCTAATGTCCTTAACTTCTATGAGGGTCTGATAGTTTTTACCTTCAATTTTGTCTACAGTCTCTCCAATGCTTCTTCCTTCTTGAGGTTGACACAGATTCTGCAGTTTTTGTAAAAGTTTAGTAACTCTGAGAAAATGGTAGATGAGACGGACACACGGGAGCTAAAGCGTAAAAGGTGTGGAAACAGGTGTAGTTATGAACACACACAACACATACATGGAGCCATACGAATATACGAAGTCACGCACACGCACAGGCGTGCACACACAAGAAATCATGCGCACACACAAAGTCCTACCGCACACACAAGAAATCATGCGCACACACAAAGTCCTACCGCACACACAAAAGTCCTACGCACGCAACAAGTCCTGCACACGCACTCCTACACACACAAAGGAGGCTCGCTGCGAATTCCTCGTTTACTGATACACACACGAAGCTTTCGCATGCCCAGCCGTAAAGCTCAGTGTACGTACACCCCATTAATGCATAGACACACACACAGCGCTTTCGCGTGCGAAGCGGCACGCACACACAACTCCTACTACAAATGAGTTCCAGCATGCAAACTTAACTTCTCTAATATTATATTCTCATTTAACACTTTGAAAAAACATCAAATCCCACATTCGCGCATTTTTGGGAATAATTTTCTCTATTATTGTATCTTTAATGGTTGGTATTAAGTAGGAGGAGAAGGTGTACTGTAGACTGGTGGAAATATCGATACTTGATTGTGTGTGTGTGAATGTGATTGTGTATGTGTTTGTGTCTGACCTGTGTACGTGCATCTGTTCTGTCTGTGCGTATCTGCTCTGCGCGTGTGTATCTGTTCTTTGTATCTCTGCTCTTTGTGTCTCCCCTCTTCTTGTGTCTGCTCTGTGTGTGTATCTGCTCTGTCTCTCTTTCTGTGTGTGTGTGTATCCGTTCTATCTCTCTGTATTACTCTATACGTCTGTATCTGCTGTATCTCTTTCTCCGTAAATATAGATGCATTTTTTGCGTATTTCCACTGGTTTTTCTAACCAAAAAGACGTAATTTGCTGATTTTTGCTGAAGAACCGCCTGTGCGCAGCCAATATCATACCTTATTTTGTAGCTTACATGAAATAATTATGTAAAACGAACAAATTGCGCCTGAAAGTGCTAAAATATGAGGAAATTGGCTTTTTTCCAAAGTAGAAGATAATGGCTGGAAACAGGAAAATTATCCTTCGTTCTCCCGCTTTTAGATATTCTCGAAAATCTCTGCTTTTTCCAAGATAAAAAGCCTTGGAAAAAGTTTATTATGATGTACATAAAGAGGATGTAGCGTTAGTATCGGTCCCGAAGAGGTAAAAGCTTTTTAAAATTTTTGTTGCTACTAGAGATCTGCTTGAATATGCTTTTTTTGGGTTTTAATAGAAAGCTGCCCAAAGGTGCTCTTTGGGTTGGCTACAAGGCTTCCTGAAAATGCTTTTTTTCTTTTATTTTTTCCAATTCATTTTCTTTTGTTTCAGCATTTCCCTTTGCTTCTTGTCTTGTTTTGGATTCTTCATTATATGCTTTCTCGCCCCCTTTTTTTTGGTTTGTGCTGTTTGTGTGTTCGTTCTCATGTGTTGTTGCTTTGAAATTGGATGTTTTCGTTTGTAAATTTGCTGCTTTAGCTGTATCTTTTCAACTTTCCTGCTTCATCTGTTTTTTCCTAATTTAATGCTTTCTTTCAAGCAATTGCTTTTCTATTGTTTTTGAATTTATGTGATATCCCGAGAAGATTTGATATTCCCGGTCTTCTCAATGCCTGTGCTTTGAAGTTGAAACTCTCTCATTCTGGAAAATCTAAGAGGAAGTTTTACTCGGCCTCTTCAGCAACAATTCATGCATTTTTTTTGCTCTTTTAAGCATTCTCAGGCTTTTCAGTTGTGTGTTATATGCAAGTTTGATTGCTTCTTTTTACAGGGTAATTTTTCTATAGTTGATATATTATAGCGTGTGTTGGGAGAGATGATAATAGCGAGATGATATTAGACATTTTAGCTGATTTCAGTAGAGTTTCTGGAGCCTTTAGAATCTCAAAAAATGTGATTTTCGTCTTTATAGTAATGATAGAAAAAGCAGCTGTCCATATAAAGCAAAGTGATTTGTGGCAGTGTAATCTGAAGGCAATTAATGTATTGTGTGTGTTTGAAGATTAGTAGTGATACATTGGGTAAGCCTTTCGCTGATGTTGAAGCCTCTATGTGTGAGCTTCATATTGTGAGCTTATGAGGATGTGGATTGATGAAGATCGTGTGTTTGACGACTTTTCGGTTGTGTGAGAAGGTGTGTGCGGGATTTTCGATGTGGTTAATTTCCTGTATATGCCTGTTCCTTTCGTAAGTTTCGTGATTTCTGCCAAACAGCCTATGATTTGGTTGGTTTTCACATACAGGGTGGGGTGATTGAGGTGTTTATGAGTTTCTTTTTGCTGTATCTGTGCCGCGACGTTGCGGAATGGCACACACACGCGTGGAGTGATATGTTTATTGCTTTCTTTCTCTATTGTTTCTGACTTTATGAAGTGTGTGATTATGAAAGTTTTAGAGGCTTTGCTTGTTCAGCTGGTGTAGATGCACACGCTTAAAAATTTCGCTTTATGTATGAATTCTCTCTCGGATTGGCATCATATGGTGAATCTGCATCATACTATCTTTTCTCTTCTTCCTCTCTAACTCATCCTCTATGCTTCTCTACCTCTTATTCTCCTTGTTCTCTGCCTCTTATTCTTCTTCTCTCCTTCCTCACTAACTTCCTCTGCTTCCTAATTTTAGGTGATAACACATCAAATGATGTTTTTGCAAGATGATGGA
This sequence comes from Nephromyces sp. MM_2019, assembly GCA_015657535.1. Lineage (NCBI taxonomy): Eukaryota > Apicomplexa > Aconoidasida > Nephromycida > Nephromyces > Nephromyces sp. MM_2019. The sequence continues at coordinate 60,731 of JADHZB010001671.1, forward strand.
TCTTTGGGGAACTCTCGGAATTCCATTTAACATCGCCATTTTACTATGCAGTTGGGGCTTCTTGGAGAGCAAATCCAGCGGCTTAGCCTTCTGTATGTATTACTTGTTTAACCGTTTCTACTTTACATGGATAGCGGTGGAAAGTTTTTTAAGGTAGGTTTTTTTGCTTTGTTTCAGTGTACGTACACTTAAAGATATGTGTGTGTACGTGTAAATCTCAAGGCTGGATGGGGTTGTGCAGGTGTATGAATATATTGGAGGAGAGTGGGTAGTGTAGGTACATATTGTTTCACTTGTATGTGTGGAAAGTTGAGATGTGAATATTTCTAATATATAAATTTGTGCGTGTGTGTGGGTGAGCGTGGTTGTGTGGGTTTGTGGGTTGTGTATGTGTGCGCGTTGAAAGTCATTATGTAGGCGCATTTAGAATGTAGTTTAACATTTTTATATGCGTGCAAAGTTAAGATATAAAGGTATGTAAAATATGTAGAGAAAACGTGCGTGTCTGTGTGCGCGTTGAGCGCTATGATATAAATACATATAAAACTTTGCAGAAGCGTATAAGATGCATGTGTATGGATATGTGTGTGTTATATATGTAGCTGTATTTTCAACGTTATATCGTAGCTGCTTTGTTACTTTCCACTTTTTTTCCCTAACTCACTATATCGGCTTGTCTGAAATGTATGTACACTATCTGCTTCGTCATATATATCGTATCCTCATTGTTACTTAGCTTTTGCCTTTCATGCTGTGTTTCGCTAGAATGTCTGGATTAAATACAGTACTATCTCCTGCTCATCTCCCTGGCCATCCTCCTAATAGCTATGTAATAGCTTCTCTCTCTCCGTGTGTAAATCTCTTTATCTCTAACTCTATAGGTCTATATATATGTGTCTCCCTCTGTATATATCTATCTGTCTGTCAATATATATATCTGCCTCTATATGTCCCTACATCTCTCTCTCTCGTTTAACCTCTCTAGATCTTACAATCTCTAGATCTATATCTCTTTCTCGTTGAACCTCTTCATCTCTTTCTCTCTCTCTCTCTCGTTTAACCTCTCTAGATCTTACAATCTCTAGATCTATATCTCTTTCTCGTTGAACCTCTTCATCTATCTCTCTCTCTCTCGTTTAACCTCTCTAGATCTTACAATCTCTAGATCTCCCGCGCCTCTCATCTCTTCATCTCACTCCCTTATTTCAGGCTGTGTTTTACGATTCACTGCCAATACGTTCGCTTCATTAAGCATGTGAGGGACCACCAGCGTTCTCCCTTAGCCTTTAGGCTTAGACATCCCTCCATCACAGTGAATAGGAAGGAGTTTCATGATGCCCTGGGCTATATCTACTTCCTTCCTAGATTTCCAGTAGTTTTGTTCTTGTTTTTTTCCATTCTCTTATGTTTTCCTTTGTGTGCGATAGCGTTTAAGTTTCTTTTCTTGAATGTTTGGGACTGGGATTTTCTTCGAGAATTGGCTTCGGTGCACACACAGAGAGTATCTTATAGGTTCTTTCAGTGGCTGTTTTCGCTGCGTTTCTTTCGTTTCTGGAGGTTTTACTCATCTTCAAGAGGCTATGAAGCTTGGGTTTGGCTTTTCCCTCGTGTGTATGCGACGGGAAGTTGGCTAATCAACCATTTTCAGGATAATGCGATTACACTTAGGAACTTCACAACGATATGCTGGAGCTTCTTGCTTTCCGCTGTGTTGTCGCCGTGTGTAGAGTGGCTTTCATTGAGCTTTCGCTGGTTTTTACCCATCTTTCACTCTCTTTCCTCTCTAAAGCTAGTTTCTTCACTCATTAAAGGCTTCTCAAGCATCACTCGCCTTTACCCTTTTCAAAGACTACCAATTCTAACGTCCAGTATTACTGGTATCCTCTCCAATGAGGCTCTCTCAACCTCATCAGAAAATTATGGAATTCACCGATTTCTTCAGCAAACCTTATACCATGCGGCAGAGAAGCTGTTTGCCTTTGAAGTTTCTGGTGGTCCTTTGAGCTTAACAGAGAGCAAGGCTTCAGCGGAAAACTGGGAGCAAAAACCGGAGCGGTATGTCTTCAATATCACCCAAAAATATTTCTATAATCCCTGGTGTATCTTTATCTTCAGGTTTTTGTTTGGAGCAATCTTCATCATCTTCACATTCTGGGCGATACACTATGCTGTGAAGATGATTTCAGGCTTTTTTTGGAGAAAAATATCTTCTTTTGGAGTGATTAATTTTCTGGTGAAAGAGGAGGAATCCTCATCTTCTGGTGCTTTAAGAGAGAGTAGTAGCGCTGCCTCTCTGCTAAATCGCAGTAGCTCTGCTTATAAGAGCGGAAAGGCAAGAAAAGGGATCTCCAGTGGTTCTCCCTCTTCGAGTGGGTGGCTTTATGTAGGATATGAAGATAATGGAGAGAATCAGCTGGGAATAGGAGGTGAATCTGGTGGTTTGGAGAGGGGAACTCAGTTGAAGTTTGATGTGATGAGAGATTCAGGTAGAAGTGGGTGGAATTTTTTCAGGGAAGCTGTGAGGAAGCTGCTGTTCTGTTGGAGGAGGAGAGTCGATGAACCTTTGGGTGTAGGATCTGCAGGTGTGGAAAGTTTGAATGTGGAATCTTCAAAATCTTCATCCTCAAAATCTTGTGCTCTGCAATCTCTCCCTCCACAATCTCTCCCCTCCCACAGTCCTCACCATCGCGAAGTTTCACACACATCTCTTAGATCCCAACAAAGAGACTTCCCCTCCCTCTCCCCCTCAAAAAAGTATACTCTCGCCCTCCCGTTAACCCCCCCTAAGATGAGCGAGATGTTCATATCGCTCCTCTCAGCTTCTGTTGCCTTTGTGAATATAAGGCTGATGACCTACGTGCTGGAGCAAGCAAAAACCGCCTCATTTTACGCGATTCTCGGGAGTGTGTTGCCTCGTGGCTGCCTGCTTATATCAAACGCTTGGATAAGCGAATACGTCGGGTTTTACCCTCTCCAAAGCGCCTTTCCTGGCGGTAACGCTGAATCTTCAGCGTTTGAGATCCCCACTCCAGTATCAATGGGGATGCTCTTTGGCTGCTGCTTAAGCTGTTGGCTTCACTTGCGATTCAGAGAGTGTCGTATTCTATGCTTCGATGCGAGTTTCCGGCATTTTGATGAATTTCAAGGGTTCTCAGAAGGAGTTTTCGTTGAACATGAAGCTGCTGATGAAAGCAAGATAAAGCCTAGTAAAATCCGAGAAGAGAGCCGACTGCCTCCTAGTAGCGATGAAACTGGGGGCTCTAGGAAGCTTTCAGAGGCGTCTGGCTATGGTGTGAAAAGTAGCCAACAATCGCGATATTTGGAGATGGATGGTTCAAGAGGGGCTGATATCTGGCTGAAGATCTCAGGACTAGCTTCTTCGTTGAAAATGGATGAAGATGGAAGAGTTAGATCTGATGAAAGTGAAGGAGTTACTCCATCTTCAAACGCTTGGTCGGAGTTTGGCCGCACTATTCCTGTTAAAATGGATGTAGCGGGAGGGGAAATCTCTGCAAAATTGGTGAGAAAAGCTCATGAAGACAAGGGATTCTTCATCTTTAGAATGATGAGGAAGTGGTTTGAAGGAATCGTGAAGGCTGAGGGAGCGTCTACGAAGATACAGCCTTCTATGAACCTTGGTGTCTTAGCTACTCCGCATAAGCTGCTAGAGGCTGAAGATTCTGAACCCTCTTTTCCAACATCCGATGGCCTTAGTAGGCTTGCTACTGCTTTCAGCGATTTATCACAAGTGACAGCTTATCGTGAAGCTGTGAATATGAATGAACTGAGCAACTTGGGCTCCAGTGCTGCACACACAACGTTTTCCTCTTCTTCCCTTACACCTTTGACGTTTTTGGACTCTACGACAATGACTTCTAGCCCGGAAGCTCCGCAGATTGGAGATCGAAGAGGCTTCGCTACTTCTGCCTTCACACCTGAGAAGATGGATGACGAGAAATATTCTACCTTCTCCACCCCTCCTTCAAGTATCTTCTTTGATCGCTTACTCTTTGAGCAGCATGGTGATCCTCTGCTGCTGATCAAGCCACAGGTGCTAGAAAGGTTATCTGAGATTGCTATGAGGGATGGGAGTGTTGGTGGGGGGG
>JADHZB010001674.1:2744-15326 GCA_015657535.1 Nephromyces sp. MM_2019
TGTGTGTGTGTGTGTGTGTGTGTGTGTGTGTGTGTGTGTGTGTGTGTGTGTGTGTGTGTGTGTGTTTGTGTGTGTGTGTGTGTGTGTGTGTGGTTTTTTTGTGTAGATGTTTTTGTGTAGGTGTTTGTGTGCGTTGAGGTGTGTGCATAGTTTAATGATAATTAAAATTGTGAGATGTAGGATATGTTTATATGAAGTATATATATAAATAATTAAGATCGAAAACTCTATGTGTAAAATTGCATGTATAGCAACACAAAATATAAATCTATTTATATGTGTGTGTAAATTATAACATATACATATATATAAATGTGTGTAGATACATGTAAGATTTACGTAGTTGGTTCATCTCACCTGGTGGGCCTCGATAATAACCTGGTGTTGGTTCATGAGGGCCATCACGTCTTGAAACTTCAATATGTAATTTTCTACCTATTATTTATACACACATACACATTTTATTCATTATATTTACACACATATTTTATTCTATATAAAGTGTTTCATACACATTATATTCTTTGTATTGTATTAAAGAGGTAATGCACACATCTTATGTTTTGTATTAAGTTAAGATCATATCTTAGTTTGATTATACAAATTAAAGAGTGTTTTAAATGTAAATCTATATATGTGTATATATATGTGTGTGGGTGAGTGTATGTGTGTACGTGTGTGTGTGTATATATATTGAATATTTTACCTTCAACCTCTTTTCCATTCATAACCTTGATTGCCTTCTGTGCATCTTCTTCATGCATATAACAGGCAAAACCAAAACCACGAGAAACTCTGAAAATTAATAAATGTGTGTGTGTGTGTGTGTGGTTGTATTTATTGTGTCTGTGTCCATCTGTGTGTCTGTGTGTGTAAAGATATGTGTGTAAAATACTGACCTTGTAACGGGATGGTTAATTATACTAAAACTTCTAAGTTGGCCATATTTCTCAAACATTTCCCTCAAAATACTGGCGGATGTGTGTGGGTTAATGTTTGTAATATAAAGTGATCTCCCTGTTTTAACATATAATATATATATATATATATATATATATGTGCGTATGTGGTTATAGATGTGTGTAGTTATGTAAACTATGTCTGTGTGGTTATAAGTGAGTGAAATAAATAAATTGGAATGAATACGAATATATTTTTAAGAGTATGTACAAAGATATGTGGGTATATAGGATAACATGGGATAATGTATAATTATTTGTGACTATGTATGTGTGTGTTATTGTGTGTGTAGTTGTGTGTGTATACGTATGTGATTTTGTCTAAGTGTATTGGGCGTGTGTGTGTGTGTGTGTGTAGTGTGTAAGTGTGTAAGTGTGTATACAAAGTTTCTACCTAATAGGCTTGTTTTGGATTTCCTCTCTCTTGACCTCCCTTCCATTTGAGAGTTTACAGAGGAAGAATGAACACTTCTGGAAGACATCTGTGTGAGTGTATGTGTGTGTGTGTATAAGTATATTATATATATATATATATATATATATATGTGTGTATGTGCGTGTGTGTACTTAAATTTGTTTAAGGGGGGGAAATGTGGAATTGTGAATGTGTGTGTGTGTGTGTGAATAGATATAAAGGGAGTAGCTGTGTGTGTAAATAGTTGTGTGTTTGTGTAAAGGAGGTTTGGTATATATATACTGAAGAGGCTGAGTGTGTAAAAGAGGGGAAGATGAAGTGTGTAGATAGTAAGAGGTAATATTTGAAATGTAGAATATAAATTGAGTGATGGTTTGTGTAAGGAGTATAGAAAAGAAGGTAAAATAAATAAAGTTATGTTTTTGAGGGAATAAATTAAGTTGTTATGTTAACTGAGTATAAATGTGTGTGTGTATGTGTCTGTGTATGTGTGTGTTTGTGTGTGTATGTGTGCGAGTGTATCTGTATGTGTGTGCGTGTGTGTATCTGTATGTTTGTGTGTGCGTATCTGTGTGTGTGTGTATCTGTGTGTGTGTGCGTATGTGTGTGTGTCTGTATGTGTGTGTGTATATTTGTGTGTGTATTTGTGGGTGTAAATATTTGTATAATTGTGTTTATGTGTGTGTGCGAATATATCTTTTAAAAACAAGCCTTTGAAAAGCGTGTCTGTGTCCAATGTGTTTATAAGTGCTTATTGATATTTATTTATTTATATCGATAGCTGTTTGTGTGTGTCGTTTATAGATATTTGTTATATATAAATATTTGCATGTGTGTACTTACTATTTATATGATGTCTATGTGTGTGTGCGTGTATGTTCGGGAATTGTATGTGTGTGTATGTTCAGGTATTGTATGTGTGTGTGCGTTTGTTTGTGTACGTTTGTTTGTGTGTGTGTGTTTGTGTGTGTGTGTATATGTGATCTAGCTCTTTTGGTTTTTTTATTTTTTGTTAATTTAATAATATATGTATCCCGCCCGTTTTATGGGATATATATTTGTATGTGTGTATTATACTAATTAAATTTTTACATTAAGTTTTGTATAATTGTGTGTAAGGTGTACTTTTAAATACATGTGTACGATTAATACTATAATGCTTAGTGTGTATGTGTTTGTGTGCATGTAAAATTTGAGCTCAAAAAATGTTAAAGTATACAGAGACTTGTATTTAATTTCAGTTTCAAATAGCTATTAAAGTTATATTTTGTTTCATTTATTATTTTAATTTAATTTTTAATATAATTTTACACACAATTAAATCCTATCTATATGAATAGTTTCGAGGGGGCATGTGTGTGTAAATATGTATTAGTTATATATATAATTATTTATTTCTTAAATTATAGATACAGGAACGTATAGCTATGATTGTGTGTATTAAATGTACATATATATGTATATATATATATATATATATATATATATATAGCTTGAGTATATATATACGTGTATGTGTATAACATACATATGTTTATGTGTGTGTATATATATATATTTATTTATTTTGGCTAGTATAAACATCTATATAAATAGTGTGTGTGATTTTTTGGGTATTTGAATGCTTATTAATATTATGATTATTGTCTGAGTGATTAAGTGTTTAGTGTATTTACTTACTTGTGTGTGTAATCATAAACACATAAATATGCTTTTATAATTAGGTGTAAGATATGTATCTTAATTTTGCATGTGTATCTGTTTAAAAATTTTTGTAACTATGTGCATGAATAGGAGTATAGATATATAATCCATACACCCATTATTATTTTGAAATATTTATAATTTTTTAATGATTTACAAATTAGATTGAAATTAGATAAAGTTATTGCACACACTCTTTAAAATTGGTATCAAGTAATTAATTAAACGTTTATAAAATATTATAATCTAAACTTAATCTGATAACTATACAATTATATTTCTTACAAACATATATACTCGAAATTAAAAACATAAGATCATATTATAATATATACAAAGGAATAACCATACACACACAAATCAGTATATTACGCACAACTCATGAATACATAATAAAATATAAATATATACATTTAAATTTATATTTCTATTTATGTATTCATGAGTATATCCTACACAAATTTCGTCATAAAATAAACAATAATATTTATCTACATACATAAATATACTATATACATATAGTGTGTAATTGATTAATGAAAAATTGAATTCATGAAAAACAATATATACAAAAGTATGTAAATTTATAAAGCTAAAGGATTATAAATCACTATTCAAAATTGTATATAATTGATTTTATTGCTGTGTGTAAAATGTATAAAATCAAATTATTGAAATAAGATTCAAGCTATGAAATTTAAACATAATAAGAACTGAAATAATATGTAATTTTGATTCAATTTACTGAGAAATGAAAAATATAATTTAAAAACAAAATCTACACACACAATAGTTTTATATTAAATCCACCAATAAATGACTATTAAATGAATAACCTAAAATCATATATATACACACACATTGACTTATGTACTTATATATATATTGATACACATATATTGACTTACGAACTTATACATACATCGATACACAAGCATATATGTAGGCACATATATATATATATATATATACTTCTATTGGTAATAATTATATATATATATAAACTTACACATATAGTGTTATGTGTGTATGTACTCATAAATATGGATAGAGGCACAAGTACACATATTTTAGAATATATATATATATATATATATATGTGTAATTTGTTTGATGATAATTTATCATACAATTTATATATATATCTTTTTAACTAATCAAATAAATTTACATTAAATTCCTCAAGACTTAATTTAATAATACACACACTAAGCATATTAAAAACATATTAGAAACTTACACACTCGAAATTATAAATATTTGATTAAATATACACACATTTTGTATTATACATATGCTATATTTCAAGTATATTTGGTCCACTATACACTCTACACACTCAAAAAATAGTACATATTCAAACATACTTGATAATTTGCACATTTCTCCTATACGCTTAAAATCATAATATTTTACACATTTTGCACCTTAAATAAGATATATACAAACTAAACACACTCTACACACACACACACTAAACTCGCTCTTACACGCTATGCAAACTCAACTAACTCTACATATACTCTGTAAGCAACTCTATATGCATACTAAAATTAATTTACTCACTAGTTCAATTTGCTCTAAATCCACCGTAAACACACCTCACGCACATCCCTGCAATATACACTAGCACTCTAAATACTACACACACGCTCTACACACACTCTACATACTATATACACACACTCTCTACACACACTCTACACACACTCTACACACACACTCTACATACTATATATTACACACACACTCTACATATTATATATTACACACACACTCTACATATTATATACGCACTCTACATACTATGTATTACACACACGCTCTACACACTCTACGCACTAGCAACATTGTATGTATAGACTCGTATAGTAATAAAAAACAATAACTAAAAACAATGTTTTTATTTATTGTACATACACATGTTTCTACTTTATAAAATATATATAAATCAATATATAAATATATAAATAAATATATAAATAAATATATATATATATATACTTATATATAAACAACGTCATATATACACACATTTAGTTGTATATTAAAAATAAGAAAATATAAATATAGTTATAAACTAATATTACACATCCTTATACATACACATTGCACACCCCTAAACTCTGACAGAGAGAAATTTTTGCTGTTATTTTTGTTATATTTTTTGAAATTAATTAACAAACAAATTATAACACACATATTACACACATATTACACACACCCAAGTTGTAATACATACATAACACACACACACAAATTATAATACACATATCATACACACACACATCCTTACTCATATTACTAAATCTATAACTAGATATATGCACACTAAATTTATAATCACATATATATATATAATACAAATGAATACATATATCTACACAGTCAAAGATATTACTCCTTACACATATAAGTGACTCATATACTATGCCTACTCAGTATCACACATATACACAAGCTTAGCATACACAACACTATATACAAATATATATATATATATATATTCAAACACTTACACCTACACACCCAATCCTTCTCCAACACACTCGAACACTCGCCCACTAATTTACAAACAAACAATCTTATATAACAAAATCACATAAATTAGCTTACACACACACAACCACACACGCTACTACACACACTCACTAATAACACGAACACATGCTGACAAACACACACATACACACAAACACATCCAGAAACATACACATACATACACAAAAACACATACAGAAACACACACATACACACACACACATACATATACACACAGACACATACACAAACACGCACTGACAAACACACAACCACATATACATATACTTACTTACCTTCTTACCTATCTGCACCCTCTCTAGTATTCCACCCCCGCCCACTTACAAATTTACATATATAAACAAGTTACACACTCATTATAAGATTAATATAATGTGTGTGTGTTTTTTGATTAATTTTTGAAAAAAATTTATAAATGTGGGTAACATTCAAAACAGATTATGCATACACACACTCACATGTATTTACACATAATCTCAAATACATAATAACACATATCATCTACCTCTAATTATATATACACGCGCACTACTACCAAATTGTTATCTACATACACACACACACACACACACACACAAACACACTAACACACACACACACACACAATTTACACACACGTTCACATCCCACACACACACGTTCACATTCCACACGCACACGTCCACATTCCACAACACACGACATATATTTCACACATTTCACAACAACCAGACTTTACTCCACACACCGATTAATACACATTCATAACAACCTTAGCAACATATACACACGACCCACATATACACACACACAAACCCTAAAACAAACATACATACACACACACACAAACATCTCCAAAATACATACATACATAACAACTCCCTTACAAAACTTACACATACACACACACACACATATACACACACACACATTTATAGACATACATATTTCCTAAATAAAAATAAATTACTAAACCTACACTGATATACAAAATTTAAATTTTCTCAGAATTTAATTTTTTTATCAAAAATTATATATCTTCTGTTTCCTTATTTGTGTGTAAAATTTTCTTCTTATTTTGAGTGTTTAATTCAATATAAATAAAATAACAAATTTTTTTAATTTATACACATTTTGTTTATATATTTTGATTATTGTGTGTATGCAAAATTTTATTGGAGATATTGTACGTGTGTAAGAAATCTCAAAATATTGTGTGTGTGTGTGCACTGGACGTTTTGGACTAAAATCGAACTGACGTGTGTGTGTGTGTGTACTTATGAGAGGTAAAATCGACAAAATATATTGAGGAAATACACTTTAAAATGTGTGGGAATTTATACATTTATATATTTGCACACACACACACACACACATACACACATACATACACATCGAATTTAAGAGTTCTATTTTATAAACTACAAACACCCAATATTGTATATTATATGATATGTGCAATCTCATACACACACATCAAGTATTGTATATTACATGATATGTGCAAATACACACATGGTTTATACCATATATGCACACCCACACCAGCACAGTCTTTATGTTATCAAACATGTCCATACACACACACACATTATATCTGTCATAATATACAACTTATACTGTGTGTGTGTAGGAAGGGTTATATTCACAAATAGATAAATCAATATATTGATATTTATATGAGATATAGGAATTGTTTGTGTGTGTGTGTGTGTCTATGGATGAGAATTGAAAACTGTGCAAATAAGTGTTTTCGAAGGTGTATCTTACACATATTAGAACTTAATATTCGATATTTATTTTAATGTGTATATATAAATTAAGTTTAAACATATAAAACACTCATATATCACACACACACATATTTTGCACCCACTAGTCACATCCTACACATACACTGATTGAATATTAAACCTACACCATTTGCTTATTACACATACATACATACATACACACATACACACACATACACATACACATGCACACACACACATACATACACACATACACATACACATACACATACACATACACACACACACATACACATACACATACACATACACAGACACAGACACAGACACAGACACAGACACATACACATGCACACACACACATACACATACACATACACATGCACATTCACATACACATACACACACATACACACATACACATACACACACACATACACATACACATACACACATACACATACACACACATACACATACACATACACATACAAATAATAATTATTTCTATATTTTCAGATTGGCTATTTATTGTTGATATTTTTTAAAACAATCAACAAATCCTGTATATAATTCTTATTCAAAAATTGTAATAATTTTAACATATTTGAAAACAACTAAATCACACACACATACACACACATACACACACACACACACTCAAAGAGGCTCAATTTTTCACATACATAAATATACACACCTACATATATATATATATATATGTGTGTGTATAGTTTAGGATAACCCTTATCTATTCTCTTGAATAATAAATAGTTATCTGATATCATACCACATATTTTGTTTATTATAAACAAAACTTATACACCCCATCTATAAATTTACACCTTCAACAAGTACACACACATACAACTTCAACTATATATCTATACACACACACACAACTTCAACTATACACTCTGATAAATATATACAAAAACGCACACACAGACATATAAAGATACACAACACACAAACACACATATTTTTATACATACTCATATTAACTACACCTTCAATACACCCCTTCAGCACACACACACATATTATCACACCTTTAATACACACATATACACACACCTCACATACACACACACACCTCACATACACACACACACCTCACACACACACACACATATTACCTACACCTTCAATACACACATATACACACACCTCACATACACACATATACACACACCTCACATACACACATATACACACACACACACATACACACACACACCTCACATACACACACACACACACACACCTCACATACACACACACACACACACATACACACCTCACATACACACACACATACACACACCTCACATTCACACACACCTCACACACACACACACCTCACACACCTCACACACACATACACACACACATACACACACACATACACACACCTCACACACACACCTCACACACACACCTCACACACACACATACACATACACATACACACTCATTATATTGAGTTGGGAGTAGCAGAAATTTGTATAACCAAATCTGCCATTATGTCTATCTCAAAAACATATAATCACACACCCCAAAATCCTCATCCTAACTCTAATACTTCTGATATAAATACACACACATTTCCACCACACACACACACACATTCCACTACACACACACACAATGTTAACCAAAACAAACGCCGTGAAAAAGCTGCTATAACAATACAAAGTTTTTGGCGGAAATATTTAACACAACAAGCCTATAGTTTCCAAATTATGGTATAATTATGAGCTATATATACACACACATTGATACTACATACACACAATCCTTTAATAATTATTTATTCTATTATATACACACAATTTTTATTTTACACACAATTTTTATTTTACACACAATTTTTATTTTACACACAATTTTTATTTTACACACAATTTTTATTTTACACACAATTTTTATTTTACACACAATTTTTATTTTACACACAATTTTTATTTTACACACAATTTTTATTTTACACACAATTTTTATTTTACACACAATTTTTATTTTACACACAATTTTATTTTACACACAATTTTTATTTTACACACAATTTTATTTTACACACAATTTTATTTTACACACAATTTTATTTTACACACAATTTTATTTTACACACATATTATATAGGTTTTGTATATACAAAAAGCAAGGCATCTTGCAGCTATTGAAATTCAACGAAGATGGCGAGGTATTCTAGCATACACTTATCTATTTATATATATATATACCCACACACACATATATATATATATACATACACACACATACACACACACACACACATACACAATTTCAAATGATTTAGGTAATTGTATAAGAGCGATATCTGAACAACAATATAGCAATTTGGTGTTTACTTATCCGGCTGATGACCCATCAATAAAATCAATTGAAGTAATTATACACTAATTAATTTACACACACACTAATTAATTTACACACACACTGATCTAATCATATGCACACACTAATTAATTTACACACACACTGATCTAATCATATACTCACACTCTGATCTAATCATATGCACACACGGATCTAATCATATGCACATACTTATTAATTTACACACACACTGATCTAATCATATGCACACACACTGATCTAATCATATACACACACTCTGATCTAATCATATGCACACACTAATTAATTTACACACACATTGATTTAATCATATGCACACACACTGATCTAATCATATGCACACACTGATCTAATCATATGCACACACTGATCTAATCATATGCACACACTAATTAATTTACACACACATTGATTTAATCATATACACCCTATCATTTCACACACACAAAACATATATACTTGATTTACACATTTTCAGATATATATAAAGAGGCCCTCTAGCTCTGTATTTACTTCAGTTATTATGCATTACTGCCTATGGCGGAAGTAATATACACACACATATAAATTATATATATATATATATATAAAACACACACACACATATAAATTATATATATAAAAAAAAACACGCACACACACACAACACACACACACACAAAAACACACAAACAACACACATATAAATTATATATATATATAAAACACACACACACAAAACACACAAAAACACACAAACAACACATATATATATATATATATATATTAAAACAGACAATAAAAACAAATTTATGTAATAATAGATAATTTTTGATGAATTTACTCAAATTCAATATATTACATTACCAAAATGTGTGTGTATAATCTATTTTGTTATAAATGATTGTATGTATATTATCCTGTGTGTGTAAAAATTTATGTGTGTGTGTATATTATCTTCTGTGTGTAAAAATTCATGTGTGTGTGTATATTATATTGTGTGTGTATATTATATTGTGTGTGTATATTATATTGTGTGTGTATATTATATTGTGTGTGTATGTTATTCAGATGCTTCATTTCCATCTTTGCCCATGAAAAGGGCGACTTTATTTTTAAATTTCGTGTGAATGGTAAATGGTGTTTACACCCTGACACATCAATAAATATACAAAAGGTAAACACATACACACACACTTGTATAGTACACACACATAATATATAGCACACACATAATATATAGCACACACACACTTGTATAGTACACACACATAATATATAGCACACACACATAATATATAGCACACACATAATATATAGCACACACACACTTGTATAGTACACATACACTTGTATAGTACACATACACTTGTATAATACACACACATAATATATAGTACACACACACTTGTATAATACACACACATTATATATAGTACACACACATATAATATATAGTAAGCACATAAACGCTTCAACTTGCACAGACATACTCTTTCTTTACATATATATATATATATGTAAACACACCCTACACACATCCTACACACACCCACCCTACACACACACTACACACACCCTACACACCCCCACCCTACACACACCCTACACACACCCTACACACACACCACCCCCCCCTACACACCCCCCCTACACACTACACATATACACACACACTACACATATACACACACACACTACACACATCCCCTACACACTACACATATACACACACACACTACACACAGGATGATCAAGGTAATTACAATCATGTAATAACATATGATAGAGTCAAATTGGATAAATATAATGCCTCATTAAATACCCTTTTAAAATTGAGAAAAAACATCAAATTTTTACACACACAACACACACACATAACCACTCTACCTTCTAAACAATCTACACACACACCTACACACACTGAAGAAGCCTACTCTATCTCTGAAATGGACAAAAATTCTTACACATCTGAAAATGATTTACTTAGCCGTCGCCAACAATCCTACACACAATTTGGTAGTTCATTATCTTCCTCCACTTCTATTAGCTCTGATGAAACACACATTATTGATAATAAAACACACACATTTTTAACCCCACAACATGAGGTATGTGTGTGTGTATACACATAGGGTGGTGTGTGTATATATATATATGTGTGTGTGTGTGTATATGGGGGGGAGGAGGAGGAGAGGAGGGAGTAGTGTGGGTGTGCTTGGGTGTGTATATATGGAGGATCAATTTTGCTTTGTGATGTGTGATGTGTGATGTGTGTGTGATGTGTTGTGTGTGTGATGTGTGATGTGTTGTGTGTGTGATGTGTGTGATGTGTGTGATGTGTGTGATGTGTGTGATGTGTGTGATGTGTGTGATGTGTGTGATGTGTGATGTGTGATGTGTGTGTGATGTGTGATGTGTATTTGATGTGTGTGTGATGTGTGATGTGTGATGTGTGATGTGTGAAGTGTGATGTGTGTGTGATGTGTATTTGATGTGTATGTGATGTGTGTGTGTGATGTGTGTGTGTGATGTGTGTGTGTGATATGTGTATGTGATATGTGTATGTGATATGTGTATGTGATATGTGTATGTGATATGTGTATGTGATGTGTGTGTGTAATGTGTGTGTGTGATGTGTATGTGTCAAGTGTGATGTGTGTACTGTGAATAATGTGTGTGTATGTAATAAGTATAATGGGTGGGCACATTAATTTGTATTTGTATATACAAAAATGTGTAGACACAACCTAAGCAGCTACACACCCAAATTTATATATTAAGTATGAATATATTATTATTTTTTATGCACAAATATGTGTGTATGGGTTTACATATATATATA